>UXGD01006605.1:0-12233 GCA_900474315.1 Torymus auratus
AATCTTCCCTATTCAAATATAGGATATTGTAACAGTTACAATATTGATTGCAACAGTTACAATATTGCAGTTTCAATGAAATAGATAAATATGTTAACTATAACAATATTCTTCTCTCAGTGCATTAGAGATTTTGGAAAAAAAAGATCTTTATTAGAATGAAAAATTTTTGCATCCCCAACCTATAATCCACCTGCAAAGCTTCTCGTCCCCACAGGCACGCAAAAACTGCACATACCAAACCACAAAAACTGCACATTTCCCCGGCACCGACCTCCTATATCCGCGCCTCTAACAACCGATACTCCCATGCGCGATCGTCGTGCGCAAGCTCGCGCGTGAAAACACACGACGACGTACGCGACGACGCACAGCTGATCTTCTCCCCCTCCCTCGACTGCACATACTACTACTATACACACACATACAGCTGCGAAAGGGGAATCGTGCTCGCACGTCGGAACAATAAATTTACATAGCGATGCAATCGGCGGAAAACAAGCGGCCGAACAAGGAGATTCCCTATCTCGCGCGCGCATGCGCGCAGAAGAGGAAGAGGAAACACCTCGTTGGTCACGCGGCGCCGCTAACGAGGAGGAGCGCCGATGTCGCCCCCGATTATCATCGAGTCGATTCCACGCGCAAGCACCGGTATATAGTGTATGTATGTGAGTGTGGGTAAAGGGAGGAGAGAAGTGGCTTGACTTACTGGTTTATTGAAATTATCTTGTTAACATGCAAGAGCGAGCGAGAGTAAGAGAGAGAAGAGAGTCGATGAACATCGTCGGCAGTTTCATGGTCGGTTAGGCGGGATTCGGGTGACGCTGATGCGGTCGGTTTGCAGGTTGATATAGAGGCGGCGTGGTATTTTTCGGACGAATTTTCAAAGGTTTTTATCGATTATTAAGTTTCTTTGCTTTTTATGCGGTTATTTCATTGTAAAAGTTACTCAAGTAAAAGGTTTTTAAATATACTTTGAAGGTTTGCAGAGAATCATCACTATTCAAAAATTACAGTCGAAAAGTAAAGAAATTTTGTTCACCCGTAATCATAAAAATCTCCTTCAAAAGCAACAACAACATACTCCCCAAGTACATGAAGTTATTTCGAACGCTCGCAAAACCTGTGATGAACCCCGTAAACGGACACCGGGCCGGCATTCCACTCCATCATCGATGTCCCTCGGTTTCATCCCGCCAAATTTTTCCCCCGCACAAAACACCGCTACACACGTTCCTCCTCGCACTTCGCCCGCGCGCGCTATACTTTTTATTAATCGCTGATTAAGTATATACTGTTAGCCGGCCAATTTGTCGCGACAATCCGTTTACGTGTGTGTCGTTCCTTGCCGCCCTCGTCACGTACGCGGTTGGCAAAAAGTTATATACACGCTCTCGAATCTTCGAGAGAGCCGCGCGTACGTGACTCCGAGATTTCGATGCCCGCCGTGGAGAGATCGACTCTTGGGTTGCTGGGAATCGAAAAAATCGAACGTGATGCGCGGTTCACGTGAATGAATACGTGATATATTTACGATGGCGAGGAATATTGTATTGTGGTTGGTTATCGGGAAAGCGGAACGATAAATAATTTATTTTAAGGAGTATACAGAGCTGATGATAAGTTTTGATGTAATTTATGATTATGATAATATTTTTGTCATCTCTTCTTATCTTATGCTGAAATTAAAAAGTTCGAAATTTATTATAGAAATATATGTATTTTTTATGTAAAGAAATTTTCGAACGCTGATATATGTTACATTAAATCCATAATTTAAAGTTTTTCAAACACCATAACTTATATAAATATAACGTATTTATGTTTCAGGTAAGCATGATGTTTAACATACTGCCGGTCGCTCGTATATACCGCAAACTTGGGTAAGTCGATATCTATTTAAACACACCCAAAATACGCGACGACACGGCAGCCCGCGCGATACGATCAAACCCCAAGCTTAATTATTATTTCCACCTCAAAACTTATTAATCTCCACGGCGAATTTCGCGCAGCGCTCAACCCGGCAGCAATTATTCCAAAGCGTATATATACGTATAAAAATCAATTATCGGAAATTGAGTCCCCGAAAAATTAATCCCTCGGTGATATTTATGGCACGAAATTATAGGAACGCTGATATATTTATAAGCTTTATTAAAATTTACACACACAGAGAATGTCGCGAAAATCCACGGTACACCGGATTCGTTTCGCGGCTAATTGCAAAATCGCGCGCGATAAATCCACTTCTCATATATAAACTCCGCGCAACGTCTTTATTCGCCGGTCACGCTTTCCGCGAGAGGGATAGAGAGAGACAATGGCAATTTCTGTGATTGATACCCGCCGAGAGAGCGGCTTAATTGATCGCATGCAGGTGCCGCGAGTCGTCGTCGCCTCTTTTGTGATGGCGAGCGTTGGGAGTGGATCGAGGAACGGGTGAAGGGCGGGATTTTAAAGAATTTTTGGGTGCGCTGGGTTATTGTGGAGATTGGCTGGGTGTGATAAGACTTACGTCGAGATTAGTGGGAGTGAAATGTAAAAGCGATTTTGAACGTAAACGTCGAATAAGTAAGAATAAATTGACAGACAAGGGTGATAGCAAATAATTGAATAATTCAAAAGTATTTTTTTTTTTTATTTCTGAAAAATTGGTAACGTTGATTCGTATACCCGGTTCACATGCTCGTATGTATTTTTCAAGCGTCAAAGTAAACTCGATACACAATAAACGAAAATTATATAAATTATGAAAAGTTGGAAATAGCACTTTATACGAGTATAAGAGATACACAAGAAACTACAGATTTCAGCATATTTCCCACACTCGCTTCGAATTCCCTCTCGAAATTTTTCACTTACACCTCAAAACAAACACTTTCCCACTATTTTCCCTCCTTCTCTCTCATCCATAACCACACGCTCTCCATCATCAAACTACAGCTATCCTCTCAAAAATCCCCATATAATACACGCGTCTATAATTTAACCTCGACACTTTGCACTATACACGGTCGAACAGTCAGCTGTCGACGGCTCGTCTCTCTCTCTCTTTCTACTATATAACGGCGGCGCCTTTGCTTTTGCAAAATCGCGCGTAATTTATGCTGGCAGGCGGCAACACGCCCGCCGCGGGACCCCCGCGGCGCTAGCTCTCTATACGGCTTCATAAAGCGCGCATGCGCACCTAGAGCTCTATAATACATATAAGTATATACTCGACTATAGTTTCGTTTCCGTTGGGGGATAGGGGAATTTTTCAGATGACGCGAGAGAGGTGTTTTACCGGGTATAATGAACGGCGCGGGGAGTAATTAAGACGTTGAGGTGTGTATTGTAGTTTAGCTACGAGGGTTCGGAAATTATTGGTGTTCGTGATGGGGGAGTTTATGCGTGAGAAATCGAGGCTGTGATTTATTAAAGGGGAATGAGAGCCGTTTGTAATAATGCGTAATAATGTATGGCGAATATATCGCGTGGTAATGAGATTCGGTGAGGTTCCGTTTAGGTTTTCGAATGGGGTTCGTGAGCAGCGTAAATTAAGATATGTTTATAATGTAAAGCTCGTGAAGTTAATCACGGTAATGCGAGGAGGTGTATCTAGCGAATGGAAATTAGACGTCTATCAAGTTGGGTTCTTTGTAATTTATAAGAAAATAAATAAAATCTTAAAGACACATTCATTTATGAAACAATTATATTCATATTGAATATACTTTTAATAATCATCCTCATATTATAGTATCTATATTTTTACAAATAAAAAATTCACCAAACTATACCACACCATGGCACCTTATAAACCCACATGCATTTCCTTCTATCCCTCTGTCTATAACAACCACCAAATACTCTCCCCCACCACTATCCTATATACAACCTCTATTAATATAACCTACTACTACTTCTCCACCAAAAAAATTATCCACACTCCACCTACCCAACATTCCACGCCATATACCATCCCAAAATTCCATCCAAATGCACCTCTCACAGCGAGGCTCGCCTATATACACCGCGAGCCACACTCCACACACTGCACGAAGACGCGCTGTGTGCGCATGCTCGCCCATATAACCGCGCCGAACAATGATACAGCCCCGCGCGCGTGCTCGAGATCCTATCTATTTTATTACCCGCGCTCTCTCTCTCTCTCGTGCGCGCGCGGATGCCGCGGATTCCGTTTTCCGAACGCGCGGATGGGTGGGTATCGTACAGGTATGACGGCGCAGTGTATATATAGCGGGTTATGGCGAGAGGGGGAGAGAGAGTCGGTTTACGGTGATGATGGAGCCGCCGGCGTTAATGGGTTAGCGATGGTCGGCTCCTGGTGTTGAGGCTGAGGATATGGTGTGGGTTTGTGAGTGTAACAGAAAATTTTTTTTATTCGGTACTTATTCAATATAGAATTTTTTATATTATGGTGTATAATATGGCTTGTGATGTACTTTTATCGAACAAATTTGCATTGATATTTCTTGTGTCTATGTTGTTAATTTTACGTTTTGATATTTTGATGTTGTTAAAATCTATAATAGAATGATGTTCTATTAAATTTTATAATTAACGTAACGACCGAAGCTGTGAAACTTTATTAAGATTACTGATAAAAATCATTGCGTTGTAGGCAAACCTTTAGTTAGAATTCCCTCTGCTCAAATTGTGAAAATTAATTATTTTAACAATAGCAAATTACATAATACCAAATCAAAAAAGCTGCTAACCGCGAAAATCGATTTAAATTTTGATGTAACATATAAACACCATCATTGCCACTATCATCGAATTTGAATAACCTTCTATATCTCTCCGCACTCTTGTTAATCCCGGCGATTATCGGTCCCTAATCTTCTCCCCAAGCTCTCTGTAATTGTTATCAATTACCACGGTAAAAACAGCCGTAGAATAAAATGAAACTCAGAATTTATCTAAATCCTTTCTCGTGTTATTGTAATGGATCGCCCAAAGTGATTTCACGTGTAGGTACAATACACCCGCGCGGATACTATCCGCCGAAGTAGCTTTTTCGCTCTCCTCCTCCCCCTACGGCAGGTCTATCTAATCTAATCGTCGGAGAGCGTAAACCAGGATCCGAAGACGTTGCCGATTCGTTCGAGAATTTATCGACGACGAGCTCGCATGCATGGTCCATTGAATCCGAGCTATGTGTGTCCGAAAATAAGATAGGGCGAAAGTTTTTTTATTTTGACGCTATTAGATTAATGTATAGTTATCGAGGAATACGTCAGTAATCGTTTTTCAAAATATAATATATCAACCAAGATGATTTTTCGATATCACTCACGCCGTACATTTACATTCTCCCGTCGTATACAATCAATAACCCAAGCTAAAACCTACAACATTAACGACACTTTCGCGCCCGATAAACCAAAACACGCATGTAAACGTCATCAATTATAATTCCGCCTGTTGTACATCAGCCGACCGCGCAATAACGGAATCGGCGTATGCATACATTAGCCGGCGGAGCTCTGCGCTATACGCAAAAACGCCACTCGCACGCGCGAATAGAAACATAAATGCAAATTGATTGTACACTGTGTTATTCGAATTATACCCGCGCGCATGCGCTAATGATCGCAAAACAAGCAAAGACACGGGGGCTGCTGCTGGCTACCATTACTTTGAAATTACGCGTAGCGTCTCCCCCCGACGACAAATTGATTGTGAATCATCATCATCGTTATTATTCAGCGCGATCGCGAACCTTTTCTTCGATTATATACGCGCGCCGCCGACGCATGGGAAATGAGGTTGAGGCTCTGTGATGGTAAAGTTCCCGCGCTATTATGGGGTTGCAGAGTATATCGATGTTAATGCAATTTGTAAATAAGGCATGATGATGACTTTTCTTTTTTTTTCTAGGTTGGTATAGGGAAATCGAGAGGTTGATGGGGGCTCAATGACGTTATTGATGCGGTGGCATTAATTCGGTTAAGGGCTGCGCATCAATCCCGACGATATACGTGTGTGAGTGCGTTACCTTTTGACCTGTCGGTCGAGGACGTCGACATCGTTGATTATTATATTTAGCTCCGGATTCTCGCAGAGATAAAAGTTTCATTGTCTACGTTGTTCTTCAGTTTGTAAAATTAACTTAAGCTATAAACTTGATTTCTTGATTTGTTAAATTCTTTATTGGCTTGCAAGCTCTTCGAAATTTGACAACCCATGGATTTTTTATTATAGACGTTTGGTAGCTTTTCTAAAAGTAAAATATAAAAATTTCTTATAAGTATACTCTTGCAAGAAAAACCCCGGAAAAAACGATTACTCATCCTCGCACCCACAGAACTCTAACCTCAACCTTGCCCTCTCCGCATAAACAACTCGCCCCCGATTTCCTATCCTTCCTCCTTCTCCACCTTCCTCTTAACCGCCTAGAAATTAATAGGGCAACATTAGTTCTCACTCGGATAATCCTCGCTCGCTCGCGTACGAAACGACCGGTTCTCCTTCGCGCTCGGCCGATATTCCATCAATCTACACACACACCGCGCAATAATAATAATAACAACGATGCACCTCCCGCGAAGTTTCCAATAACGCACTTGCGCTCTCGGCAGGTGCGCGTGGCAACTTTGTTGCCTCGCCGATGATTTAGAGGGGGGAATTTGCATGATGAATTATGGGGCGCACGCGCGTGTGCGAGAGAGAGAGAGAGGTGATTTTTGTGAGTTCGGTGTGTAATGAATCGGTTGAGGTTTTTTCGAGGTTGGAAGGGGGAAAGAAGGTTGCGGGGTGATGGAGTGGTGAGGTTAAGAGCTGGGAATTGATATTGGGAATTGATGGGGGAACGCGTAAATAGATTATTTTAGAGGACGTTTGTTCTTTTTTTGGTGGAAATTGAATTGACGGTTTTCTAATCGGATAATGGTATGTTATAGATAGTTGGAGCTTCTGTTCAGTTTTTTTATGACGAGGAATGCACGATTTTTTTTTTAATAAAACGTACTAGTGTGGATAAATTATCGTACGCGTATTTGTTACAAAAATAATTAGACATTTATAACGCAGTCTCTTGGTAAATGCTTGTAATGGTAACTAAGCGTGATACCCCTCATATAACACTTCACTCATAGCAATTATACCTCCACTTTGGAAAAATGCTCGTTAGTGTTAATTCAATATTAAGTAACGTCTAATTGCCGTTGTATTGAAAAATAAAAATCCTCGGCTACACCTTGAAATCAAGCCGCCCTATTCTTCGCAATGACCCTAATGACTTTTAAATAACTAGCTTTCCGCGCTTTTCTTCCCTCCCCTATATCACCTTGGCCGATCCTTATATCACTTGAAAAGTCAAAGAATCGTGCGTACGCACATTCCACACTGCACAGAAATAAAAAGTGTTATAAATGAAACACGAGCCGAGTAAAATCAATGCTCGTGTCGTCGTATTCTGCAATTAGCAATTTATCATTGATACATGGAGCATGGCAGCGGTTAAATATTTTCACGCAGCGCGAGAAAATATTTCCCTTGTGGACATTATATATACCTGGGAAAAAAATTCTTACTCAATACTTGCACATATATGTCTGAAACGGAAAAAAAAACATCGTAAACAGCAAGTGGTTAGTGATTCTATAAAAATATGGATTCACACACTAAATTATCCCTCATCAGCGAACTATTCGAAATTAATTGCTCCCAATTCCCATTCACAAATGACTTCTTTTTCCATCTAAATACGTCAATCAAATTCCCCATGCCCATAATGCATAATTCAGCAGCCGCTCATCCCAGCTCGGCGAAGAAAAATCCACTCTCTCACGCTCAAATCCCTAATCAACCCATCAAACGACTATTTAATTTGTCAAATATTTCAAAAACCACTCCCGCCACTCCTTTTTCTCTCTCTCTCTCCCTCGTCCGGCATACCACCGCATACAAACTATATGCGAGCTACCTTCTTCTTCTACCTCTCCTCTTCTCCTCGAAAGCTGCAGAACGAAGTAAATCAATTCACCGGCGGAGAGAATTCGCGGCAAAAACCGCAGAGGCGTCCTGCGGGACGGCCGCGCGCGCTTATATACCTTTTTTCGCAAACGGCACTCCGAAGAGAGAGAGAGAGGAGGAAGCACTGCACTTACGCGGCTGGTCCTTGCCCTGTGCGGATCGTATCCCTCTTGCCAAGTGTGGCGTGTGCGTGCGCGTTTCTGGTTCTGCGCTTTTTGCCGCTCCGCGCCCGCGATTATTTTCTCCGCGCTTTTGTTGCGATCGAGAAAGAGGGAGAGAGAGAACGCTGCTTCTCTAGATGTGTTTCGAGAGTAAGTACAGTTAAATGGTCGGCGAGGGGGGAAAAATTGCGGTAGGAAAAAGCAGTGTTGTGCGGTTAATAGGGAGGAATCGGTGATGGTTTAGGCCCTTTTATGTTAAACGTTGTGTATGAATATAATAGCACGGTTAGAAATTGATTTCGAATTTGACCTTTAAAAAATATAATGTTATAAGTTACGTGTAATTATGGGATTTTAATTATGCTTCATAGGTTGGGATTTTGAAGATCCTGGAAGTAGTTTTGTTATGTGTTAATAAAACATGTTGAACTAAGTATCTTGCGTACACGAAGATAAGAAGATTTTGTACTGACTAGAAGAGCTGGCTAGAAAAGTTTATCATTGCTCACCTTTGAACTCTCATAACTTTGTAAGGAATCGATATATAAAATAAGTTTATAAAAACGTATTTTCTATAATTTTATTTTTTAATTTTTAAAACTGTTTTTTACACTAATCAAAATTGAATGGCTGTTTGAAAAAGAATCTTTTATCGAGATTTCTTGATAATAAAGCTAAAAATGTCCAGAATTTGAATTTTTTGGGGCTTTAAGGTCGAATATGCTACTTACATGTTTCATATTTCCACAAAATTATATCGAAATCCGAAATCTTTTCCTATCAATAAACTATAATCTTTTCATTCGAAAAACAAAACTATTTTCATCTGACGAATGTTCAATCATTTCTTGCATCACCCATTTCATTCATCACTTAATCCCAACAAACATCGAGAGAGAAAAAAAAAGGCATCACCTGTGCCCATCCGCCACTGACCCCTTACACTCTTCTCCCACTACTATATATATACTCCCAATGCACTGCGGCGCAACAACTCCGCCTCGACTCACTTTTTGCTCACCCGCGTGCTCTCGCGACTTTGAACCAGCTCACTCGCTCGGGGTACATTATTCAGAGAAAAGTCAGCACTGCGCGCGCGCACCTCGAGCCGAAACGTCGATCGTATATATATATACATGTAAGTTCGTTGCAGGAGATGGATGAGCTCGGATCTCGCTCTCTTTGTTCCTGCTGCAGCAGCGCGCTCCGGGAAATCTTTCTAAGCTACCCTCATGCATAACGCACACACACATGTGTATATATATTTACGGGCGCGTCGATGTTTATTTATAGGCGAATGCGGTATTTACAAATTTGTAACCGACGCGAAAATATGTGCGTCGAGCGTTTTTTTTTAATTTTGGGTGGGTGAGGGTAGGGGTCGGTGGCAGGTGGATTTGTGGTAAGGATCGAGAGTTATGGGATGTAATGCGCGGTTGAAGGAGTCCGGAACGGAGGATGAAGTGAACCATAACAGATAGTTTTCTTAATTAAAAAAAAGTGTCCATTTCAATGGCCTATCGATGCTTTCTAAGGTACATAAAGGCAGTAAAATTTCATTACACCTTTCTATATTTAAAGAAAAAAACATTGGTTCAAACTATGCGAAGAAAATTATAAAAGTGTTCAATCAACTACGAAATAGCAGAAACTGAAGAAACAGAACTAGCGATTTCAGCACGCGTCGAACAATTCAAAGCTCCACCATTATTATATAGAAATACCATCGGAATACCAATCAACCGATCATCAATCAGCCATGCAGCAACTTCCTCATATCCCACTCCCGCTTATAAATCAAAGATCCTAATCAGGCCCACGAATCATCCCCCTCTCCTGTTCTCGCATTATAAAGACTGACACGGCGCACGAGTCCCCGCATATATAAGTACACACACAGCACCGCGAAACTTTATCGAAAATCTCTCTCGCGTGCGACATTCGCCTAGCAAACCTCGCCACCCCGTGTCCATTCATATACAATAAAACATTCCCCTTATTTATACCTCCCCCTATACCTACTGCGAATGCTCATCGGCCGCGTAGGCGGCCGCTATAATGGAATAGTTCGCGGTCGGCGATTTATCGCGGCCATTTCCATGTCGCCGGGGCGGGTGCATATCAAGGTGCACACACCGCGACAAGGTCTACCTCTTGCCGAGCGCGCATGCGGCATCGGCTCTTTTATGTGTATATATATGCGCGCGCACACTTTTAACCTCGCGCGCTTCCTCTATTTTCTCCGCCGGTATACGTGTATTATATGCGCCGCTGCCGACGTATGTGTGTGTGTGTAAGCGTTGACAGCGGGGACTTTAACTTCTGGAAAAACGATACGTTTGAATGCAATGCCGGTGCGGAGTTGGTATAAAGGTTGGAGAGAGGAAAATTTTAATGCGATTCAGAGGTTGATTAGCGCGTATTGAATTTATGCGCGGAGGGGGTATTAAAAAGGAACTTTTTTTTAGGTGCGAGGTTGTGCGGTAATGATGGTTTTGTCTTTTTGTCTTAGTACACGGGATGGAATTTATTTTTTTTGTTGAGTAGTTTGAGATTTGTGAATTATAATTCATTATGAAAGATGAATTTTAACGCATTCTGGGTAATAGTACTTGTATGTATTTTATTATCCGAATAGATTTATGCATCTTTTAATACTAAAACGTGAATTTTATAATTAAATGCAGCATGAATAAAACATCTGCCAGATGCAGCAACTAAAATTATTAAAAATAGTTTTTAATATAAGAAGTCGTCTTTTAATTAAAATTTTTAAGTATTTATAACATTGAATACTGAACTCAAATAATGAGCGTAAAATATTATTCAAAAAGCTTCTATAATTGGCTCATCATTTATATTAGCTAAACCAATGTACTTGTCTGATACAATTACAACAAATCCTGCAAAAATTAAGAAAAAATGATGAAAAATAAAAATTTCCCGCCAAATATGATACACCCAAAATCGATGCGCAATTTAACTTATCCATAAAAAGACATACTCCTCCCTAAACCGCATCAACTCTTCCAGCATACTTATATCCATCGCACACCCAGAAGCCAGTACCACTCAACAACCTACGTGTCTACACGATATTCGCGAGTAGAACATCAGAAGCCGCGCGGACACACGACCTCAGCAGCGCTCGATTTTAATTAACATCGATTTGCATAACAGAATGCGTTCGCTCTCTCTCGCCTGCACGCGCGTCCAACGGGTTGCAGCAGCGCAGGAGCCGTATATATACCCGCGCCGCCGACTCTTTATACAATTAGCGCGTACACGAGTCGGAATTGAGTTATACCCGGCGCGCTGCAACTGTCCAGTGTATATAGCGTTGCACCGCTGAGGGCTATAGGTAGTGTCTAACGCGCGGCCGCCTTTGAAGATGCTGCGGCCGGTGCTTTTGTTGCTTCGAGGTTCGATTTGACGAGAAGAGAGAGATTAGAGTGGAGGTTGGTTTTTTTTTTGTTGGTTTGGTTGAGAGTGGTAATTAAAACTAATTTTAATAGTTATTTTGAAAATATATGTGAATAGATGCATATAGAAGGGATAAGGGTATTGTAATATGATGCTGTTTAAGTTGAGAATAAAGTTTAGTTTACGATGATTGCACTATTTTCGACGAAACTATGAATTTAAAAATTTAGGTTTCACATAAGGTAACTCGGGATAATTTTACCATTTTTTTACTGTTCGCTATCTTTCCTTATCCGAAAGCTGAAATAACCGATGTCGTCAGCTTCAAATATGAAAAATATACGTTTCGTATAGTTTTTAATTGTTTAAGAATGATCACTACATTGTTCTGCAAGTTTCTAATATCAAATTTCAACGAGTCGGGCGTCTTATAAAGTCAAAAAAATCAAGTATTTCATTTATAGTCGAAATATAAGCTAAAAACCCTAATTGAAAGTGATACGAGCAGAAAGGTGAGGCTTTTTCCTTGAAATTAGATTAATAAATTAAAAAGAATTCTATTCTTTTATACTCACCCAAGGCGAAAAAAAATATTCCGCTTGTTACCTTATGATAAGATTTTCCATATAAATTGTATCCATTTTCATGATATTTCATAAC
>UXGD01006606.1:0-12230 GCA_900474315.1 Torymus auratus
AGTGCGTTTGAATTTCCATTTGAACTTTAGGCATAATGATAGATAGTTCCAATAGGAAGGGCAAATGTCTTGGTTTTACGTAATTCTTTCTATTTATTTAGTTTCAAGTATTTTTGTGTCGGTAAAAATTGAGTATGACACATCGTTAAAGATCGAGCAATCCACCAAAAACGCGACCAAGCTACTTTCCCTCCGAGGGATTGATACCCCCGAGCGCCCATAGTCTTCCTGCGAGTGCGACAACTACAAAGTAGTGCCTTGCCTCATTCATAGGTGACGCATATTTCCACCTGTGAAATGCAATTACAAACTCATTAGGAGATGAAAATTTGACGTAACTGTGAAGATTGTTGTGGCTGAACAAACCTGTTTGTTTCTGGATCGTAGAGCTCGACAGAATTATAATATGATTTGTTCATCTGAAAGGTCTTGAAATTTTCTTTTCCGGCTAAATCGGATAATACTAGTTGTTAAAAAAAATTAAAACAAATATGAAAAAATAGAAAATAAATTTTCTCGTCGCTTTTATTGGATATCTGTTAGATTTAGATCCATTTTCTAAGAGGTTTTGAAATTTCCTATCTTAACATATTTTTTATATAAACTTTTGAATAACGTTTTTATGAAAAATCAAATATGCAGAAAAAAATGCAATCTCACATTAAAATATAAATTTAAAAAAATTATTTGATGCAATTTAAGTATTCTTTTTGAGAAAGCATTCTGCTAAAGCAGTTTTATTTTTCGATAGATTTGGCTCAATACCTATAGAATTACTGTCCGGTACTTATAATTAAACAAGTATCCGGTACAAAATTTGTTTTGATCCGTCGAAATTTCGCTGAGATAATCGAGAAACTTGAGTACATACGGACGTACAGACATACATACATACGTCCCAGAAAACGCTTAAAATCCACTCATTTTGCGTGGAAAATTATGTATCAAATTGTTATATCGTTTAAAGTTCTACAATTTTCGCTCTAATAAAATTATAAGGCTCTCTCAAGCAGCGGTCGAGACTAAAAATGACGTTTAAGGAAAGAATTAAAGACCGCATAGCGCTACACTTAAAAAAATATGAATATGCTAGAAACTCTAAGAACGCATACAAACAAATAATACCTATATTAGCTATTCTCAAATTTATTTCCCTTTTACTTCTCAAAAAAATAAAAAAATAAAAAAATTTTTGTTGAGGCACACTTATAAGACAAGGTTTTTCTTGTTTTTTAAGCTTTACTAGATAAGAAAAAAAATATTTGCACGCTAAATTTGATGGTATCATTTTTTGGCGACATATTCTAGTTTTTGAGAAAATAGTCAAAAAAGTCATTCTCTTCAAAAGTCAGCCATTTTTTCTAAAATCTGTCAACTTAAAAGTTCAACAAAGAACTTTAAACTGCAAAGAAAGAGCTTTAATTCTTTTTTTTAAATTAAAAAATGTTGATTCCTTCAAAAGTTACAAGGATTTAAATTTGAACGCCGAAAAGGCAAAAATCGCAGAAATCTGCAGCGCCGGCTTTGAGAGTATTTTCATTCCTTTTCGACGTTCAATTTCAAACCCTTTTAACTTTTGAAGCAATCAACATTTTTTAATTAAAAAAAAAAGGAATTAAAGCTCTTTCTTTCAAGTTTAAATTTCTTTTTTGAACTTTTAAGTTGACAGATTTAGAAAAAATAGCTGACCTTTGAAGAGAAGGACTTTTTTTGACTATTTTCTCGAAAACTAGGATCTGTCGCAAAAAAATGATACCATTAAATTTAGCGAGCACATATTTTTTTTCTTATCTAGTAAAGTTCAAAAAACAAGAAAAACCTTGTCCCATGAGTGTGCCTTAAAAAAAATTTTTTTATTTTTTTTGAGATGTAAAAGGGAAATAAATTTGAGAATAGCTCATATAATATAGTGTAGGTAGAGTAAACCTGCTCAGTCATGCCTGCCATGCAACTATAACTTGTTTTCATATTGACCAAGGATCGTATCGACGATATCGAGTCACCGAAAATAAAAAAGGCAGTATATAGCAGCCCTCCCACGACACAAATCCAACATACTCACGGTGCGTTGTAAAATTACCGAAAACAGTGAGCTCGTAAAAGACACGCGCGCGTGCGGCACGTTATAGGGCGGGGACACCAACCAGTTTCTGCCTGCGCTTCCGCATACTCGCGTAAACAAAATAACAGCGCGACCGATTATGAAGTTCCGCGCGTGTCACGGGAAGAGATTTGGTGAGAGTATTCGTGGTTGTGATCACGTAGACCCGCGCAGATTCCTCGCTGTATTGTCTAAATGGATAGTCGTAGAGTTGAATTCTATATAAGGAGGGAGATTTAAGTATTATTTGCGGGTGTGTCGTTATATGTCAGGCTGGGATTGATTTGCCTTTTTTTAGGAGACAAGTGTGGGTTTGATCGGTTTTTTAGGTGGTCAATTAAAAGTTTATTGGCCGCGCGTTGGGTAACGCGTTTGCTATACATGTATAAGTATTGTTGTATAATGTTTACATACTCTTTATGGTAAACGGTTTTTTTAGAGTAACAAACGTTTGTGAAACACGACATTATGTTGGCAGCTGACTGACTCTCTCTCTCCCTCTTCCTTCAGACTTTTAAATAATAATGCAATTGAAGGTAAAATTAATTTCCAAGGGGTTTATTCAGCTCAGCAGAAATGGCTTGAATGATTCTATTAGATATGCTTTCTATACAATGAAAATGACTATTATTATTAAAAATGGTGCAAGTTGTCATCACATAAAAATATTAATTTTACAAAATTTCGTCATGCGTATATTTCGCGACTATATATGTCTCCTTCGACTCATCTTTTATTATAGCGCACCGAGGGTCCATATAAGCGTCAGAACGTTTCGGAAAAACCGCCATTAAACTTTGCAAACGACGCCGAAATTGCATACACACCGCGCGGCGTACTTATACTCTCGTATATATTAACGACGAGGAATCTGGGTCAAAATGTCATATCTCCAAGTACGCGAAATAATTTTGGGGAAAAACGCCATTAAAACTTCAACGTTGCATGTATCATAGGTATATTATTACATATACACTGCACTCTCGAGTCGCAAATCATCTTGGATTTTCCCTGCACACACCGCGAGGTCACTCTTTTTGAAATGCACACGTGTATTATACCTTCAGTGCACACACAAGCACACGTAAAAAAAAGTGTTTACACATTCGGGGGATTTCGTACCTACGCCCTACGGGCTTCGCACTGGTCGTTCCTTTACATAACTCTCTCTCTTTCTCTTTCTCGTACAGCACCAGGAAAGACTCGTATATATACGCACGCCGCGCGTTACGAAAGTCCGTGCGCCGATCAATTTCAGTATAAACGTCGCGTGTATAAGTATTATATATACATACACCTAAGTCTCCGCGTATATGAGTTTCGGGAAAATTGCCGAAATTCCCGAAAGACACGCGCGCGCCGCGCAGCCTCTCTCGATCACCTTGATCCACAAAAATCGGCTTACCAAATCGACGTGCCGGTAGTGCCGGGACTATATATACGCACGAGAAAGGCGCGCGCGCGTGAAAAACGCTGACGAATTATATGTATATGTATATAATTATATGTGTATGGATTCGGTGAGAGAAATATAATAGTTGTGTATTATTGGGGTTAAAGTAGTGCCTACGCGATTAAAAGGTGATTACGGGATCCGGAACGAGGCTGGAGAGGTTTGCGAAGAATAATTGGAGGGGATATAGAAGCTGGATGGTGAATATTTCGGTCGATAATTGTATCTGCGCAAACTCGTTTTTTTATGTAAGGTGGCTATATTTAGTTTGAATACAGGTGTAAATCTGATTGACACGTTTGGGTTCTTCTTGTAGATGAAATATTTAGTTTTAATAATTGAAGGTGTATGAGTCGATGAACAAATCGTTCAATTTATATGTGGCCTACTTTGCGACGTGATGTTCCTGTTCGGGGTCAGTCGCTGTTTTATTGAAATACAATATATAGATAATAAAGTTTACCAATAAGAAGTAATAAATATATGTAACATAGTAAAATGTTATTTTTATACATGAACATTAATTCTAATATATATCAGACCTATATAAAGGTGACCAGATGTCACCTCTACAGTAATTGCAATATGTAAATCATTGTAAATCATTAATATCAGAGAACTACTTGTTATACTTTACAGTAAATTTTCATTTTTTCAAGTCCTATAAAGATATGAATTATTGTCATCAAGACATTTTTTCCCCTTTTCTATTTAAACATTCAATCATTATCATCCGATACAAATGCCTTCGGCTTATACTACAACATTACATTACATTGCACTTTATCCCCAATAAAAACTTATCTAACATTTAAACGCACTATACATATAACACATCCTCTATCAATGTTAATGTCAAGTGCAACATAATATATAAGCTATAACGATCAACCAACAACAATTACCACCACCACTCTCACCCTTCCACAGTTAACCAGAACCTCTGTAAAAAAATACACATAATTCAAGCAACAACTATACCTATATACATGAACGATATAAATGAAACGCAATCGTTATGTGTGCGCGTGTCCTGAACGCGCACACGTTAAAGTTTGTTTATGTAATGATGAACGTTATTAAAGAGCCGGTACACGGAGGAGAAGCTATATTTTATATACGCAACGGAAGGTGGGGGAGAGAATGAGAAATATCGGAGATTAAAACGCGATTATCTCAAAAACTAAGGATTTTACGACAAAATTTGTAAAAACTTTTTTTGTTCAGAATGTCCCAATTTAGCTAAAGCAAGTGTTTTCGGTACAAAATTTTGAATTTTACAATTTGTTTTAAAAAAAATGTTAATAACAATTAATGGCACCACTTTTCGATAAAACACCCCAAGTTTTTTGGATTCAGCGGGTCAAAATACATAAGAATATCTTGGGTGTAGCCGGTTACATAAAAGAACCACGAACTCCTATTGTACCCGTTTGATTTTCACGAGGGGATTATGTGCCGTTTGATTGATGGTAATGTAATATACTCGTTTTTGGTTTGTTGAAAATATTGGTTAGTTGATTTATCGATCAATTGAAAGTTTTTATTGAAGATGGGTAGGTCTTATTATGCTAAGTGACTCCTATTACGGCAATTTTATCTCTAATAGTTGATACGCTGGTCAAAGTTTTATTAATCAGCAGAGAACAACAAAAAAGGTTATAATCTACAATAAACGATTTGTTCAGCGACTCATCAAGTTTTTGCAGCACGTTTTTTGTAACTGATTCGAAAAATCGCGATGTAGCAAAAGATATAAAAAAAGAGCGATAAAAAAACTTGCAGCTTAAATTATACTATAGATACACTGAGAAAAATACTCTGTAATAAAAATTACTATAAAATATAATAACGTCGGGACATATTTGACATACGTAGGTATAATATCAAAATAATTACTATGTTTTATAGAGTAAAGATTCCTAGGTGTTTACTATGTGCATAGCAATGTTTACTATTAAAACAGTAATTATTGCAAGTATGATCCGACATTCCCATGTATTACAGTAATTTTTATTACATCATTTTCTCAGTGCACGAATTCTCAACTAAAAACCTACCAATAACCCCATCACACTGCGCACCTATTATAATATACTGTTATACGGATAACAAAAACAAATATAAGCTTTATTTTCGCGACGCCGATATCACCTTCAACCGTGGCAATTAACCGCTACACGATCGCGCAGTGCACGCTGAATTGTCATTCCGCGGGGAGCGGCAATAAAATAGTGGCGGCGCCGAATCCCAATGATACGGGCGCGCGAAGATGCGCGGCGAATTTAAAAAAGCCCTCACACGGCGAATGCGGACAGAGAGACAGAAGATGATACGAGAAAACTACACGACAAAGGAGATGAGTACAGTGAATTTATTATCTTTTGTGGATACAGGAGTGGCGATTGTACAGGTTATCGATGAAATCGTACGAGCGAAGGTTACCGGTTATATTGTAATTATAGGGATTGAGGTAATTACAAGTAAAGAGGATATTTATCTAGTTAATTAGATACTTTATTGGTAATACATAATAATGGAGTGGAACGAATTTTGTACAAAATTAATTCTAATTCGTCGAGTTTTGAAATAAGTACTTTTTTTTCTTCGGGACCAAAATTAAAAGTACCATATTTCTATATGAATAATTTTAAATTCTCATAGACAAAGTCCGTATATACCGCGTTAGGCAACGCTATATGCTATATACACACATACAATATATACGTAAATTTTGACAACGCGCGGCGCGTCCCCAAAAACCGCTCGACCTATTTAAACCCTGGAAAAAAAATTAAATACTCATAATTATAAACACAGCTATACTTAGTTACTATACAGTGAAAGAAAAGAAGAAAAAAAACGAGAATCCTCGCGTACATACAAACGTATGGTTGACCAACTTACTTACCAGCGCGTTATCGCACAATGTCTAATCGATTATACTTTCTATGAATTAATGCGCGTCACCCAGCACCGCGATGACCACCGAAAACTAGGCTAACCACGTGCGCTATACTCGCTCCTCGTCGTTACGAAACCTCCTCGACAAACGCGCCTCGCGCAGGTGTATGTATAGAGGTATAAGCAAATGAGCGACGTCGCCGCACTTTCAATTATGAGCGTCGTTGGGCTTGAGTGCCGGGCTGTAATTTTTTCGCCGGGAGTGTTATATAGCTGTGTTTGAGAGAGAGAAAGAGAAGTTTATGGGTTTTTAGGTGGAGGTTGGCACACTGTGTGTATATAGGTATTGGGAATCGGTTGTGGATTGCCGATTTGTCTCGGATGGATTGGTTGAGGAGGTTTTGTTTTTGAGAAATGTTGGTAAGATACCGTGAAGAGAAAAAGAAACTTTTGTTTGGTTTTTGAAGAGGGAAAAGGTGAACTCTGAAAGTGCATCGAATAAGAAAGCGCAGAATCGGAGCTGCGAATATTAGTGATTTAAATCGCGACAACATTGTATGAAGTTGATGTTTTTTTCATTGTGGACAGAAGCAATTGAATATTGATGATAATTTCATGTAGACTTGTCTAGACTCAATCATTTGCATGTGAAAAAAGTGGCTTTTTACCGACACTTCTTAAAAATAAAACTAACATTGCAGGAGTTGAACCCGCGATCCGCAGTGCTTGGCATTCTGTTAAAGTGCAGAATTAAAATAATTTGAGGAAACTTGCGCTTTGAGTAGTTTACATATATGTAGATCGATTGTACTTTCGCTGCTTTTGATTAATGATGGCAGTAAATTATTTTACACGCAACTGCGGAATATAAATGTCCAGTGTATTTAATCTTGACTTAAGAGGGTCATACACCTGTAGGCCTTTGAAGTCAAAATCATTTGACAAAAATATAATAAAATATAATTAGTTATGTATACTTATATTATGAGTAGACATAATTTCTGATAAAATGACACGAAAGATAATCGGTAGACCAATTTTATTCAGAGATTCATAACTGCCTGATTTCAAGTATTTTAAGACCTGTCCCATGAAAATCTATCGAATAATTTTTTCAAAAAGCTCTACCAAAGCAAAAATCTTGCAATGCAATATCTCTGAGTAAAATAAATTATATTTCGGGACATTTTAATCAAAAAATTGGCCTACTTATAATATATTATTAGTATATGGATGATTCTCAACAAAAGTAGTCAGTTTTACATGCAATCTCCGTGGTAGTAAATAACCCTCTTTCATTGAATACTAATGGACATCTTGCAATTTTTTATTTCACTATATGATATTCTAGTAATTTGGGTTTCATTCTTGTAAAAAAATGGAAGATTTTTTTATTATAAAATCTAATCAAATTTTCACGAAGGTTACAGTACAGAATTTGAGCACTTTTTCTGAGAATCACCTATATAACTAATTATATTTTATTGCATTTTTTCACGTAATTTTGGCTTCAAAGGCCTATCTAAGGTCTATGATGCCCTTAATATTAAAAAAAATTCCACCCCTTTCGTGTAAAAATTTAATTCAGTATTTCAGTCCAATCGCAATATCGTTTTCCTTATTAGTTTTTCAAGGAATACACTATCATTATTCTTTGTTGCTCCCATGTACTTCGGTTGAATCACATGTGTAACCAGGAAGAATGGTGTTCTAGGATTCAGCTGAAATTATAAAGATTGTATGTTAATATAAATGAATGGTTCTTCGAAAAATTTTCCTTTTGCTCTAGTGCCTTAATAAAAAAAATTAAATAATACTAAATAGTAAGTGAAAGTTAAAATTAGTGATATCACAGATACCGAAAAAGTTAAATATTAAAAAAAAAATGACTATCACTTATAAATATTACTAAAATTGTCAGATCGTTAAGAAAATTGACAACAAGACATTGGTATAAGTCTTAGGTACACAACAAATTTTGGAACAACTTAACGCTTTTACTTTATCGTGTAATTGTAATAGTTTATATATGAAAATCTTTTCGCGAATACCTATCATCCGTCTAAAACTTTTAATTCATGTAAATACCTATATTACAAACCAGCAGATAGACGATTACGTTAACATCACGCACCTTTTTGAATCCATTAAATACTTTTTTACCGACATAACTCATTCGGGAGTTCGCCTACGCAAAGCGCATCCTTGTTTTGCTCCGAAATCGCGAGAAAAGTACCTCGAGAATCTTCGTCGATGCGGCTGACGTCAGCTCGACACACACATCTTCAGTGTGCATTTTTTTTTCGCTGTACTAAGGTATGCACATACGTAAATAATGCTCGAGATGGTTTATAGTGGCCGGTCGACGCAATTACAATTCCGAGTTGTGTAATATACACGTATTCGGTGCCGATCGGTAATATACGACTCGATTGATCTTGTCGTTATTGAATGAGTGCGTTTTTTGTGGTAGGCTAAGCTTGATGCCCTTTTTAAAAAATTGTAAGTGAATCGCGCTCGTGTTTGTGGAGAAAAAATGAAAGAAAAATATTGTGGTTGACTCGACCAAAGGTATCATTCCGTTTTTAATATTCAACGGAAAATAAATTGCTAATTTATTCTATTTCATTCGATAACAAATTATCGTGTTTAGTATTTATAGTCACATAGTTCTTCTACACAAAAGAAAAATTACCAATAAAAAGTTACCAGTTTTTTAAACTAAGAACGTGATCCTGATCCTGTAAAATTTATTGTTTGTCATATAGTAAATATTGTGTTGTAGTACTTAAAAGTGAATTAAAATTTTGTTTTATTATTATTGACAGTGATTTCTTGCACACAAAAGAATAGAACATTTTATTCAGTCGGTCCCCAGATTCCGAAGTAAGTAAGTAACCGCAGCGTGAGAGTGCATCTCGCTCAATAGGTCTCTTCGAGTCTATAGTTATTATTACACTGTTAACTACTATTACATTGTTAACTACTAGCTTACCTGTTATTTCGTACAGTTTAAACACTAAATTAGGATATATATATATTCTTACTTTGTTAAACCGTTGCCAAGTACGAGCACCACCGAAATTTATTACACATTATACACTATGTATAAATTATTTTGTAAAAGGACTTAATTCTGTATATTTCAATAAATAAAAAAATATATCATTGCTGACAGATTTTACCTCCAAAAACATTGCATTTTAATAATGTAGACGATACATTATACAAGTAAAAGACGAATTAAAATATTTTACATTAATTTATACACATTTCTTACGTACGGATTTCCGGAAAATATTCACAAGCTGTCTGAGAAAAAGTTTTTGCTGTATCACGCATGAATTCAGGAGCGACATTTGGAGGCGAATAAATTTTGAGTTCAAAAAACTCGCCAACCGCATAAAAATGTAGTTACGTTACTTTTCCTTTTTGCAACCCTTTTCATCTCAATATTATACTCGTATGGCATTAAAAATCACCGCATAAAAGCTTTGACAATCCATCTGTTAGAAAACTTCCATATACATATATAGTGTTTACATCTTGCATTTTCAAATACATATTGTATACCTATATATAGATGGAAGTTTTCTGACCTGCGTAGGTAACGGGTGAATAAGCTATCTCCTGCTGGAATCGCGCAAAAAACTCTACTTCGATGTAAACAAAAAAAATTTAATTTTTAGCGACCATCATAATTTTCGCCACTAACGTCATAGCCTCGAAAATTACAGACCAGAACCGCACTCGATAATAAGCCTCATTTTCCAGAAATTTCAAACGACCAATGTGGCAAAAAAATCATGAATAACCGATTATCGCTGGGACAAAAAGTGCGTATTTAACGACGACAACAAAACGATATTCTCTCGTTCTTTCTTCAAAAGATTGTCCGAATTTATGAAATTACTTTGACCTTGAATGTTGGCCCCCTGTGATCACTAATAGCCGGAACGACTATGTCTATTCTTCCGCAGTCATCATTGATGTTAATAGAAAAAAGATATGCTGCATTCGGAATTACCGATATAAGCGAGTATAATGAGTCAAGAGCCGTTTTGCGATTGGAGATAAATAAAAATCGTTAGTCTCCGATATATCGGATGCATGAGAGAGGAGACAGCAAAAAAAGGAACGAGTTTAGGAAGCTATCCGTCGATCGATCGATGAAAATGATTGTCTTCGCGCGTCAATGCAAATTTTTCTCTAAGTATACTTAATAGCACCAGTGTGTTTTGTAAGTACTGCCAGAAAGAGAGACGAGCGCCGCGCAATACCTTTATTCGCTTCTTACGGAATTTTCCCGCGGAGGTGATATAAGATATGAATAATTGATCGGAGAAAATTGATTTCGTGTTTTGGTTCGCAGCGCTTTGACGTAGATCGCGTTAATTAAAACAAATAGGAAATATGGTTTTATGAATGAGTTTCAGAGTTCGAGACACTTCGTGCGATAATAAAGTTTTATGGATGATTTAATAAGCATACGTATACTTATTGTGGAATCATTGCATTCATTGTGTTTATTCGGTTATTGAACTTTAGATTGTAAACTGTCATAATGTGTCGGATATGAATTTGTACGTTAAAGTCATTCGCACGCATCAGTTGAATTTTCCAACCGACCTCTTTATATTATTCAATAATGTTTTTATTCCTTTGTTTTTTAAATAAAAATGTTGAAGAATTCACTTAAAATTCGGACTTTTATTTGTTTCTTGATAAAGTAACTTGGTGTGAAATGTACACTGTATAAAGACTATATCTGCATAATTGATTAATTCAAAAACCCAAACTAGCTTTTTTAATTTGGCCTTGCGTTACTTTAATGTGGGAGCTATTCTCAGCTTCATACATAAATGATAGACAAAAATATATATGCGCACTTTACAATTGCAAGTGTATTTTAAATTATAATGATATACGTCCACCGCACAGTGCGATTATACAGAGTACGATAGAATGAAATTAATCCTCACGAGAATACTATTCAGCAAACAATAACATGGAAAAATCCTGGTCGATTCCATGGCGCATTTGAGACTCGAAGATCAAGCCCCCAGTCGCAGTATAACGAATACTTCGACACTTTTTTCTTTTATTTCTCTGTCATACAAAAACATAAAAAAAAGGTCCCGAAACTTCCATGCACACCATAATATCGTGTACCAGAGCTTGCGCTTAAAAATGCACGCAAACAGAATTCAATGCCTTTTCTTTCAGGTCTGTAGTGAGAAGTAGATCGAAATCATAATAACAAATATCAAAAAATAAAGAACTTGCTCAATCGTCGAGGAACGATCATGATAACAATGGACGCAATTTACCCTAATAGCACCTAAACGTTTATAAAACGTTTTTAACACGTGCTTTCAAACACTTTGTAATGTTTGTCAAAAGACGTTTTAAAAACGTTTTTAAAACATAGACAATGTCCGCTTTTTAGAGACGTTCTAAAAACGTTTATAATTTTTTATAGACTAATTTGTTTATCATGATTTAAAAAACGTTTTTAAAATGTTTTTAAACATGACTGAAAATGTCCAACATGAATTTTGCAAGTTTGCGCTACGTCGTCATAAAAATGTTTTTAACGCGTTTTCCAAAACTAGGAACCAGATTTCACTACATCAAATAAACGTTTTAAAATGTTATAAAAACATTATTTCGACGTTCTTAAAAAATTTAAAAAAGGTGCAAATGCTTTAAAAAGCAGACATTATCCACGTTTTAAAAACGTTTTTAGCACTTTTTTTTATACCGTTACAT
>UXGD01006607.1:0-12228 GCA_900474315.1 Torymus auratus
TACGTAGAGAGAGGCTCATATATCCTTCGTCAAGCAGATTTTAATAACGAATATATATAAATTAAAAATTGAAAAATATCTCGCTTCCAATATTCACGTCAAATATTAAATTGGTTTCTATTTTTTCTTCTTTATTGAAAAATTCACATTTTTCACCATTATCAATAAACCCATTTTTTTTCGTCCAAATCTCAACTGCGCCTCGTATATACACCAGAAAATTCACGCCGCGAAGCGCACGATAAACCAGAGTAACCATTGACAGGCGTGCATTTCCTCCCGACAAAAAAAGAATCTCTTTCCCTCCGAAAAGAGCACGAACTAGGTAGAGAAAAAACGCATCGGCAGAGCCAGGCAAGCGAGCGAATGAGAAAAAACGAGATTCTCTCTCACACGCGTTTGCGAGAAAGCGAATGCATAGATCGATGTTTATTAGGGTCAGCTCCATTACGCACTCGCGCGCTCTCTTTTTTTTCTTCTTCTCTGTTTCCCAATACGCAGGCGTTGGTCAATCACTCTCTCTCGCGCTATACACCGGTAATTGCCTAAACCTGATCGAACCGAAAAAAGACGAGAGAGTAGTACACGGCCTATACGTGACGCGCATACTCGCGCCGGCGGCGGTCGATGAAGACGCGCCGCGTAGTTTCGGCAAAGAAGAAGAGAGAATAAGGCATTCCAGAGAGGTTGGTCGTACGCTCGCGATTTTTCCGAGGAGAAAAGTCGAGGAGGGAAGATTAAGTGCGGTCGAGGAGGCCGTGTGAATTTTTGAAATAGTTCGGAGGCGCAGCCGATGAATTTTCCGTGCGGCAGAGAACCCCTCCCCGCGCTACCGTGAGAGTTCGCATGTCGATTGCGGTCGGTCGTTTGGATGCTTCGATTTTATTCGCGCACGGGTAAAAGATAGTTCGTACGAGTACTGTATATTGCTCGCAGAATATTATAGATAGAAATAAAAGTCGGTTATACGGTGTAACGTATAGATATATAGGTAGACCATTCTCATATATGTTTCTTATATTCATGCATAATAGACTTTGCTAAACCACAATTTTCCCGTTAAAAACCACGCAACACTATACCCGTTTAACGCCGCATTTCAGAAGCTGGACAGTCCATTTAACATCAATAGAATCGATCACACGAACTCGTCGGAAAAATTTCTCATCCGTCCATTCAACCATCATCCATCGATAGCTTTCAATTGCCGCGAGTAGCCGTACCAGAGCGCGAAGACTCTTATACTCCTGCTGGCGCTTTCGCCTCTCTTCCTCGATTTTTCAGAGCGAGACTCGGGATTAAGGGCCGAGCGAGGTCGCGAATCGATTCCTTATATATATCCCAGCCGCGCACGGATCTTGGACTTGAACTAGAGAGAGAGAGAGGGGAGGAGGGACGAGAGCGATCGGCCGAGCGTTATAAATCCTAATGCTAATCTCTCGGGCGAAGGACTTTCTTATATAGCAGACACACTGCAGCCAAGCCTTTCGCGGCTCGTTTGTCTTTTTCGCGTCGGTCGAGTTGCTGCTACGTCGCTCGATCGATCGCATCGACGTGCAGGCGCTGAGAGGATAGAGGAGATGGGCGAGAATTTTTCGTGTCGCTGGGTTTTCGAGCGATTTTCGTTGGCGATGGTGCGGTCGAGCTGTTTGAGAGCGAAAAATTTTTCGGTTGTTCGGGTTTAGAAAGGAAATTTAATAGTTAACGAAAGGTTTGGTATAATAAGAAGATCATCAAAATTTGTGCTTTTGAAAAATTTAAAAGCTATAATAAAGCTATAGCTATAGCTTTGTTATTATACCTATAGTAAGAACCCCTTCTGTTCAAAATAACAATTTGTCATCCAACTGAGTGCACGCCACGTACTTGATTTTCCGCTTGACTGATATTAATGATTCTTTTGAAATTTCGCCTCGATTCACCCGTAAGTCCAAAGATTTCCAGACCCTACAATCCCATCATAGCCTTATAAACTTATGCATAAAATCTCCATCCGTAACATAAAAAATAACGAAATCCCTGTCGCCGAAAAAGGTACCCATGAATTTCGAAATCCCAATTCATTTTAAATCCAAGCCGACATATATATTGTATTTCAAGCCTCGCGATAATCCCGGAACCGTATAGACCCGGAATTTTCGGCGCGCGCTCGACGCTAACCAGATCGTTCGTGAACGAATGGCCCAATTTTCGGTTCGAGAGCCCTCGCTCTCTCGTTTTGCACCTTCGGATTCGCTTCCCAGCTCCCGCACTCCACATAAAATAACCATAAAATCCGCTGCTCCTCGAGGATTCCCGGCGACAAGAAAAGTCTCCCGTC
The DNA here is from genome assembly GCA_900474315.1 of Torymus auratus. Lineage (NCBI taxonomy): Eukaryota > Metazoa > Arthropoda > Insecta > Hymenoptera > Torymidae > Torymus > Torymus auratus. The sequence goes on from UXGD01006607.1 coordinate 2,321, forward strand.
TCGTCCCGAATTCCCGGCCGTAATTGACTGTAACAATGAATTTAACATAATTTTACGAGAAGTGCTTTCCCTTTCTTTATATATGCAGCGAGTAGCCCTGGCTTGTTATTAAAAAAGATAAAAAGTCGTAGCTCGGCTGCGGCGGCGAGATATCTCTCGACATTAATAAACCTCGTCCGCGAGTTTTCATCGTCGCGCGGTACCCCCGTTTTATCATTCTTACATATTCTTGTTTTAAGTAAAAACTTATACACTCGTCATCTCGCCTGTACATAATACACTTTTCTATACAAAAACTTCGTTGAATGTAGATCAGTCTATATATACACAGTGTGAAAGATATTGCGGTGGGCAGTACACTCGCCATCGGGACTTAACCCAAATATCACTGCGCCGTACAGACAAACAGAACAACAGCCGCAGTAGTAAACCCCAGGCTAGCGTCAGCCGGCGGCTGCGTCAAGGCCGGGCCGCGTTACTTTGCAGCTCCAACCCGTGGTTTGTTTAATCGATAACATGCGCGCACTTAAAAATGCTAATTCGCAGTGCGCACGTGTATATGTGTGTCTTCCCGGATGAGTCACTTGGCCGCCTCAGTTTCTTTTCCTTCCTTCCGTCGTCGTCTTTGTCCCCATTGCAGTTTCTCTTGCGCGCCTCTGCAGAAGTCATAATACAGAGGCGCAGGAAAAAGTCGTTAAAGTTTCCAAATTAACGCTTTTGATTTATATTCGTGCAGCTAATGGCCCCGTGAGAGAGAGAGCCTCGCGAATGAGCGCACGCGGCTGTAGGCTATATACGGCGATCATTGCGCTTAGATAAGCGATAGGTTAAAGAAGCAATTTGCCAATTGGAGAAATTGTTGATATTTGGCGGGAAATTTTTCTTTTTTTTTTAAGTGGAGTTTTTGTGGATTTTTGCGAGAGGCGGAAAGTGGGTGTTTTTGTTTTTGCTTCGCAACGCAAATTCTGCCTATGCGTGGGTGTTTTTAGGTCAGTGATTCTGAATCGAAATTACGATCTCGATATTTTAGAATGTTCTTTATAAATGGCCTGTCAGTCAGAAAAAATAGTTCTAAACTATTCGTGTGTCTAAAAATAACTTAAAATGCTATTATTAAAATTGTGCCGTTTAGTTTTTTTTTGTATTTCAAGCTTGTTTTGTTATGCATTCGTAATAAACTCAACTTTGTCAAATAAGTATATATAACTATCTTCAATAATAAAAGTGTATATCTCTTTATATCGTTATCAAATTAATACACTCTGTAACAGTTTAAGCGCATTATATCAATGATCAATAGCGTTTCGTTCGTATAACGGAGCTTAAAAGTAAGCCGTTTATAATTTATTTCGTAAATATACCTGTACATTTTTCCGATAAATAAAAATCGAATATCCCCCTCCTCCAAAAAAATCCACAAATACTGAATCCCTTCAAAAATCACTAAATCAAATATAATACACTCCACCGCTAATTGATCAATAACTCCGCTCATCCGGAAATATTTCACACCGAGCACGATTAAACAATAAACCGTTAAAAATCCCCGGCGAATTTCCATCTCGTTAATTTTTCGCTAAAGAGAGTCGCTCGCTTGTCACCGAAACCCAACCGACTGTAGGGCTCACGAAATAAGAAAAACGCCTCATTTTTCCGCCCCTCATTAGCGCCAGCGTGCGCACGTCAAATTTATCGCACAAAGGAGGGTGAGGGAGTGACTCTCTAACACGCTTATCGGCCCACGCCCACGATCTTGATGTAACTCGACGCGCGCTCGTGCGCAACGAAATTCAACCGCGAGTATGATTCCGACTGGAGATATATTCCGTCTCTGTGTGACTGTGTGCGTATATGTCTCGCTTGCATTCATTAAAATATCGTTAAATTTAATTTGTCGAGCAGCAGATGTGTCGTCGTCGGGGGAATGTATACGCGAGCGCAGAGGCTCGATCGATTGGGTTCGCGTATATGTAAGGGAGGAGGTTTTTTCGTTTAATTGAGATTGCGGAGGATAAGGTGACGCGCAGACTCTGTTTTTTTTTAGAAAGCGCGGAGGAAGGTTTGCACGCGAGTTACAGCTGTGTGTGGATTAATTAAGTCGATTGGGGTTTAGAACTCTGTATGTGTTCATTGACGTTTGAAATCAGGTGAAGTATAAGTAAGTAAAATAATTTTTTTTTGTAATGTAGAAAAAGTGGAAATATGATTTTATTGAGGAAAATATGATATATTATTGGAAATAATTTTTTTTTGTATATGTAGTGAAACAACTTGCACCTTTTGGTGAGCTAAAATATGTATTCAGTTTTTATTTTGAAACGCCGTGTCGCAAAAATTCAAAGCATAAAATATGAAGAAAAAAAAAATTAAATTTTCAATCCCCTTTTTATTTATCTTGTTGCAATCTTCTTTTTCCCCGTGCACTTTCTATACGTTACTTTGAACGGAGCGTTTTTCATATTTTCGTGCGCTACACGAAAAGTATTTTAAAGTGGAAATTTCAAGATTTTAAATTCTTATTTTACTTCTACCTTCCACTCTCCTAAGAATTTTATTCAACGCCAGTATAGAATGAATAAAGATATGAATTTTAGTTAATACCAAATTTAATTTAATTTTGTTAAAATCGATAGGAAACTTGCGTCACAATTTTTTAATTTCAAACCCAAAATTTTAATTCAGAAGTTTTTTGCTTTTTCCGAATCGTTCATCACTGTATGACAGGCTTTTAAAGTGTAACTAATGGCAACATGAAAAAAACAGCTTTTCCGTAAAGTAGCCTATGAAAGCATCAACAAAGTTCCTGTGAGGTAAACTAAAATCTGGATCCTTTTGAAACGCTTTCCGGGCATTATTATGCATTTTTCTCATTTCCATATCGTACTTTTTAATCTTCTATAGTGTTTTATCGTTCAGTCTCTAAAGACGGCTTATCATAAATTTTGAACGAGGCTTTTAGTATTTTTAATTCGAGCGTAAAATAACAGCGAGCGGCATATCAATTATAAAAAATAATTCTTTAAAAATATTTCGTCCCGACTTAACTTGTTTTAAAAAAGCCTGAACATAATAAAAGTTATCTTCTTTACTCAAAATAAAACACTTTTTTACCGTATATGTGTTAAAAAAGGGCGAAATCTAATTACAAAATAATATTCAAATTAACACTTGGCGTGTGACTCTCGCGTCGTTCCCTTGAAAATTTAATCTCCGGCATTATTCAAAGCAATACATTTCATAATTCAAACTCAATTTCGTCGCACTCTCTCTCCTCTCCCCAGCTCAGCCGCCAAAAACACACAAAATTTCACGACCTCTCCGAAGCGCGGACACAAAAACCGTTAAACTCGTCCCGACCCATTGTCATAACGAAATTCCGACTTCATCCTGCACTGCTCGCCTCTCTCCACTCGAAAATTAACTCTCCAAACACAAAACTCCTGCGGCCACGCGCTCGCGCGAGAGAAAGAAAATTCACAAACTACCTACCCCTTGCACGTCCGCAGCGCTGCAAAACTAATTGCTATGCCGCGGCAACAAAGTCGCCGGAGCGCGCTCGCGTATATAACGATTTTTCATCGCGCTCGCTCACCGCAATTACGCGAATTGAAAGAACCTCCGGTGCGCGTGGGGCGCATTATGCGATAAGCGCACGACGCGCGTGCGGGATTTTTTTTCTTCCATGCCCTGAGTGCAGTGGTAGTCCCTCATCGAGTTACGCCATGGACGGGGGTTTACAGCGCCTCGGTGAGATTAGAGGGGAGGGGAGTATTTTCTCGATTACCGTCGGGAGACCGCCGCTGCGGTCGCGTGCGCCGCGTATGCTGGAGTTATGCTATATGGACGACCGGCTGACTAATGCCGGCTCTGCACCACTGCAGCCCGGGCTTCGATTCGCACACAGCAGCAGCTTTGAGCATGAACGCATGGACTTTGAGTGATAATACGGACAGGTGGTGGCGAAATTGGAAGCGTGCGGCGGGTTTTGGCTGACGCATTGATTGGGCTAATGAGCTAAGTGGCTGTGATTAGATTGTATTATGGATAGGCGACGGCGGCGGTGGTTCTAAATATTATGGCTGGGTGGGGTCTTTGCAGTAATCGCTTCGGGTGCGATAAGGTGATAATTTGTTGTTTTGTTTTTTAGTGGAAAGGAGGATAAGTTTAATAAGGAGGAATGCTTTGTTATTCATGGGGAGAATTTTTTATTTTGGTTATTATTAAACAGTGGTCAGTTGTCAGTTTTATACCTAAATTTTTGTGGAATTTGAAAGCGTATTTGTTTGTACATGGAAAATTTCACGAGAGACGTGATATTTTAAAAGAGTTTTAAAGTGTCTACAAATACAGAAAAAAAGCGGAACTCGAAACATGTTGCATTTTTTCCCCAGCGGCAGTAGCGCAGTAACGACTATCCGTGCCATTTGCGCTGGCAAACTTATGACTTTTGTCCGTATCTACATCGTCGGCGAAAGGTCAATATGTTTGCGCATTTTTTGTTCAAAATTCAAAGAATATAGTTGTAAGTTAATTACAAAAAAATACAGTAATTTTTTTATCTGTTATAAAAGTTTGGACAAAATTTTCCTGAATTTTCGAATAATAAACACCAAATTTAATATTGTGTTTCGGTACTTTTGCTTACTTATACAGATCTATTAACCCATATTTCTCTCCTACATTTTAAGTCGGTAATAAGCTAGCTCGAACATTTTCTTGTCGCTGTGTTAATGTAACAGACGATAACAGGTCCCTTTTCCTGCTTTAGTTATATTTTATCGATGCACGCAGTAATTATAACTTTAAGCTAATTATAACTTTAGTTCTGCAAGTATTATTCAGCATTCACTCTTGTAATTATAGCATACAAGATGTAAAATGGTTCATTGGAAAACTTTCTTTTGTGTTTTTTTATAGACCATAAATTGAATTTCATTTATAAGAAAAAAAAAATGTTGGTAAACAAATTTGTAATATCACCTTCGGGATTCGGAGAGTTCCGCAAGTTGTAAAGTTTCCATTACCTTATTTCAGTCGTATTAAATTGTTTCATTTCTTTAAATTCCATTTAATTTGAAATAAAAATCTTAACACTAAAATATATCCTTACCAGCATTTCCAAAAATATCAACAAAATTTATTACACTACCACCACTGTAAAAAAACCCCATTTGATTAAACCCAAGAATATCCACCGAAACGAGAACTTTGAAATTGCTCGTCCGCCATACACAACTCCAATTCTGCAAAAACAATACTTTTTCTCTCTCCACTCTGCTCGCAAACAGCGACGTAAAAACACGCACACACACGCGCGCGCGCCAACTTACTGCGCAGCACATAAACCGAGTGAAAAACTGTAAACGCATATTGTACCGGCGGGCACGGGCTATTTAGACAAAGGATCACTCCACGCGAAGCCAGTTGGCTCACTGTACTTGCCCCCTTCGACGTTTATGCTTCACTTCGACGGCCGGTAGAGAAAATAGCCAAGACTACACGAAAGCGAGCGAGAAAATAGGGGTGGAAAGGAGGTGGGGTGGCGCGCAGGAATAACGTTTTCTTTTCTCTTTTTGCGCGACTATAGGAGTGCTCGACGATAATGTTGTTCTTGGTTAGTCGCGGAGAGCGACAATTAGTCACGTGCTGACAAATGGCGCATTAATTATACGGTTTTCTCCTGGGTGTAATGAAGGAAATTGGAAAAATGTATATATGCGTGAGAGAGAGGAGAAATTGTTGTTGCTGTTTACGAAATATCACGTAAGTAACGTAACGTGTTTCGGGTACATACCGAGAAATTTCACCAGTCTGAGCTTTGAGCCACTTGAATTATATTCTTGGAATGCGCAAGAGTACTGTAATATATACCATGTAATGTAAGCGAGCGCGCTAAATTCCGGTAAGATAACGACTCGCGTTAATGCTCCTTCGCGCAAACTAATTACAGTGGCGCTTCAAAACGAACGTACACGGCGATTTTACAACTTGTGTGCAAACGATAATTACACTTACCGTGTTATTGCGGCGGTTAGAATCTCGACCTCAAATCAAAATTCGCGGCGTTATTTTCAAAACGCGAAGCAATAACGTCGCACGACGTTCTCTCCCGCATCGATTCGATTTGCGCCACGACAACGAGATTCTCGAGAACGCGAGAAGAAAGAAGCACGTTTCCTATTGTTACGTCGGTAATTTATGTAACTGCAGAGAGAGAGAGAGAGAAAGACAGCCAGTCGTCGCGACGGCGGGGAATCGATGCACCACCGCCGCGCCTGAAGATTGATTTTCAGGCGACGTCTCTTGCGGAGGAATCTTTTTGTCGCCCGGTCAAGCGAGATTCGTTATTGATGATGCGGACGCTGCAGTGCGGAGCGACGAGGGTGAGGTTTAGGTTTTCTGGGGTTAGTGTTATCGAAGGGAAGTCGTGTGTGTATATAGTAGTTCTTTGGAGGTGGAAGAGGGATGTACCGCGTCGCTCGTGTGTGCAGGGGACTTAAATAATTAATCGCGTGAGATTGTAGATTATTCATTATAATATAGAGTGTGTTCATTCAGTTCTTTATTTGATAGGATTTTTTTTCTAAAAAAAGATGTGCTTTTTACGTTGCAGCATAGCGTAATTATATTATAACAAGATATTTGTAAGTCGCGGTGAAGTAGAAGCGTATCGGCTTCTAAGTATATGTACGTTCCGCAGTAGGCTGTAAAAGAAGCTATTTAAAATGTAAAAGGAATTTTACAGGTCTCGTTTTAAAATGGGACAAGTTCAATTTTGAAGTTCGCTCGGTAAATAAAGGAAAAAGCGCACGGGCGAGTAGGCCAAGAAAGTGGTGCAAAGAATAATATGAACTTCGGGAAATACCTACCGCACGAAAAAAGAATAGCGATCGAAGGCAAAGGGAAGGAAGGTCTTACGTGCATTAAAAAATATTGAACCATCTTTAAATTTAATACTATGTATATTGTTTATCTAGCTCTGAAATACTTTCATTTTCTACTAACAAACAGTATACTTTCACCAAACGTCTTTGGAATTTTCGTCTAGTAAACGCTACATGTTACACAAAGTTTAACCGATGGCCAAGTTTCGTCTGTTCTGTTTGTTCTTTTTTTTCTTACGAAATCCTCCAGGATATTTGAGAAGATTCCAAAGATAAGGAAGCCGTGCTATACAGATATACCGCGAGTATGTGCTTAGAATCCTGCAGCTCCACTTTCCTATATTTACCTCTTAAAACTTGAGCGTGACAGCTTGGTGCGTTACCTCTTAATGGCTCAATATTAGTCATTTATATCTAAATTAACCAGGAAATTATATAGAGATTATTTACGCCAATAAATTGTTACAATGACGAAAACGTACGGAATTTATAAATTTTTGTATACATACATTTCATTATACTTCACCATGCCAAAGTTATTCCAGACTTTGACATTCCCAATGCATAATATTATTTCAAACTTTGATACATTTCCTATGAATACCAGATATCAAAGCGCAACGACGTACCCGAACCATCCCTCTAGATACAAACCACAGACACACATCTACCTCCTCAACGCTATACACATCTCAATTTCCTCACCCCTACATTCTTAACCCCTAATTCAGCCCGTCCCCGAAAACTCCTCCGGACACCCTAAGAAATTCATCCCGCACGCGCGTCCTCCCAACGGACACCTTCGCTCTCCCCTTCTCCTTTCTTAGTCCAAAGCAAACCGTAAAACTCTCGGGGCGCAGCAGCAGCAGCAACGACGCAGGTGAGGGCGAGCGAGCGCATTGGCAGTCTGCCACAGCGGCTGACCCAGTTTCCGCAGCCGCGTGGATTGACCCGAGCTCGTGCGCTCTACTCGCAGGGGAGAGAGAGAGAGAGTAGGTAGCAGCGCTCCGCAGAGGGCCTGCGGGCCACGTGTATATAGGCGCGGCGCGGATTGTTAACTGGCCACGGCGCAATTATACGCACAGAGGGGCGAGCTTGCGTCGAGTCTTTGATCGCGAGGGCTCTGACGGATTGCTAGGTTTTCAGGGGATTTTTGGCCTGAGTGGTTCTGGCAGGGTGACGCGGGAAGGAGAGGTGGTGGTTGGTGATTGTGAGGGGCGTGGGGGGAAGGTTTGTAGTTTGATTTGGTGCGGTGATGGGGGAGAATTGTGCGATGAGTTGAAATTGATTTATAATAGGGGCTGTCGTTATAGATTGGTATATTGGAGTTAATTAGAAAAGTGGAACGGTTTGATGATTAATTATATTTCTTCTAAGATGGAATCTTACTGATTATTCCATTAGAAAAGGTTCGTGACGGAAATGGTCTTAATTTTATGTGGGGAAATATATTAAAATCAATTTATCTTTAAATGATGGATTGGTACTTAAAACGACATTACTCAAAGTCATTTTCATTTCACATTTCCTTATTCATTTTTCATAAATACATCCATTCTCCTTCTTTTTAATTAGCTTCGTTATTTAAAATACTAAAATTTCGACCATCACTTTCCCCGTACAAGAAAAACCGAACCATCCGCACTTGTTCGCTTTTGACGGAACACACGTACATACGGCAGCTATCTCCACAAAGTACACGCAGTGGATTAGCCAGCTGGATCATGCCGAATATCCGCAGCTGGCATCCGATGCTGGTTGTCAAGCCCGGAGTATCTCTCTCGTCGCTTGTGGCCGCGAGCGAGCGAGCTAGAGGTTGTTGACGCGACGTTTCGCATGTATACGCTCTCGCAATTACGGGGACGGAAAGGATAAATTATTCGTTGCCGCGAGGGCCAGGACACGACGAAATTTTCGTACTGTCGCCGTGGTGGAGGTTTTGTGGAAACTATCGATTTTTAGTGGCTGAGGGTTACAGTGGTAAGGTGAAATTGTAAAAGTAGGAGGGTGAGGTATGTAGAATGGATTTTATACTTATATACTTTTGTTGAATTGGAAAGGGCCCGAGTAAAAATAAGTTATATATAATTATATACAGATTATATATAATATTATATGATTATATATAGCTTTTGTCTCTGAATAACTAGGAATATTTATGAACAGTTACATATAACTATATACAATTATATATAGTTCCTCAGTTCATCTTGAAGATCGAAAATCATCTTTACAGGTCGTCTACGTATTATATTATAACTAGAAAGACATCGCATTTTGAAGTTAGTTGTTATGTTCACCACAGAATCTGGCTGCATTCTTGGTATTTGATTCATTCCAGGGTGAAAATAATGGCGTAGCCATTTTAATTGAGTGGTGTCCTATAAGATAGCGTGTAGGGAGTACAGACTTAATTCCATTTCACCGTTAACCAATGCTACACGTGTTTTACATAATTTTAAGTTTCGCGTATACATTTCGGAAATGTAGTTATATGTAAATCTGAATGCAACTATTCATGCCAAGGTATAAACAATCTAGTAATTTTGAAAACTATAAAAACCAAAGATTATTTTAAATTTAAGAATAAGAATAAAGAAGAATTTTATTTCTTACCACATAGTTTTGGCCTTCCAGATATTGAAGCGATGTGCGACAATTGATTCTATAACTGCCATACTGAAATTGTAACCCTTAAACATTCCCATGTGGATTATAAAATACTCGTGTGGATTTTTGTTATTGTATTGTACAATGCCACCTAGTGGTTAAATAACAAGGCAAGCCAGCGGTTACATTACAATGCTACTATTCGCCTATTGGTCTTTTTCGGTTATTTTCTCTAATTTTCAAACAGAGGCACATTCTTTGAAGTAAACAGATTGTGCGTGTGCTTCAATAATGTTGAAAATACAAAAAACATGATGCAGTGCCTTTGGAAATTTGAATGAAACAAGACATTAAAACTTCTTGAATTTTATTTTAATTTCTCAACTTTATACTTTATACACTCAGATAAACGAT
>UXGD01006608.1:0-12228 GCA_900474315.1 Torymus auratus
ATAACATGTAAATACAAAATAACTTTTTAAATCTATAAAGTGGCCACAATGGAGATGGGAATAAAGTACTATATGCAGCACGGGACAAAGTCCATTATTCCCTTGGGTGATAACAGTGAACTTACCCGCGGGAATAGACAGACTTTAGTCCCTTGTTAAATAACGTACTATTAAACAATATTTTCTTTAATAAAAAATGACAGAATAAAGATAATTCAATTTAAAAAAAAAGAAATTGTAGGTAATTTAACAATCTTTAAAAAAATTGCTTATATTAAGTAATACTTACTGTAACATATTTAAAAATGAAAAAAACGAAAATTCAAAATCTATAAAATATTTTTGATGAACGGGTAGGTAGGTCGGAACACTCCAGTGTTATAGATACTCCATTACAGTAGATATAGACACTGCCGTTATCATTCAGGGAGTGTCCACAAATGCGCTGAGCTGTGCTGTGCGGCTGTGCGTTCTGCGCTGTGCTGCGCTGTGAGCTGTGATGCACAGCATAGCACAGCGCATTTGTGGACACTCCCTCATGAAAGGCATTTTTACCCCAGTAAATTCAAATATGTATGTTTTATATATACATATCTATTTATAATTATAAGAATCATGTTCGTTTACCTATATCACGAGATCATTTTTAATATTGTTTATTTAAAAATTTTTTGATCTATGAATTTTATTAATTAATAATAAATTTTCTAGTAAAAATATTCAGATTATTAATCTTTACTATAGGAAAAGTATTTATAACAAATTATTAATCGCAAACTTTTATCAAAATATTTTTGATTATTTATTATGATTAATTAGCTATTATGTAATAATTAGTTTAAATTTTTTAAAGTCAAATCTTATATCCCTTCTTATAATAATATATGTACAATAATATACTACTATTTATGAATAATCATAATATGATATAAACACACTATATTATAGGCCTATTACAACTCTTACAAGTAGGAAACATTGTTGGTGGTATTTAAATTGACATTCAAAGGGGCTATTTTTTATATAAACAAGACATGACATTCGTATTACTTTACCTTTAAAAATCGACATCTGTCAAATACTATACAGTTGAATCATTAGTTTGTTATAGCATAATAATAAGCAGTGTATATATAGCACACGAGAACGAGTCAACGAGATACGACCTTGCAAGTTGCAAGTTATGGAGCACAAGTAAAGTATTTCGTCACGCGTGTGTCTGTCAAATTTGTTGATTTTTTTAATTATTATCAAATAACAACAATCACGCGTCACGGTAATATGTACAAGGAGTGCCACGGATCAATTAGGAACAATTATTTTACGAAAAATTCCGTACTTTTCTTATTTTACGTCGAATAAACAATAGGTTAATGGGGTCATAACCTCAAAAACGAAAGCACGGACAATTCCACTTGCTTTTAATACATTAGTAAATTGAAGATAACGCGTTTTTAAAGTCAATCCGTAATTGTATCGTTTTCTTGTTGCTTCGAAAAAGCAGTCGAATTTGGCTGCAAATCTTTGTTCTCTCAACCTGGGCTCGAGTCATGCATTTCGCGCGTGATTGATAGATGGTGGGGGTGATTATTTAATAATTCAAGATGTATTCACGTTACGTATCTGGAATTCTCTTGCGACGCTACACCTCGAACTTTACCGGCGAGACCATCAGAAATGTACACTTCTTTTCCCAGAACAGTAACAGAGTGCATGGTAGGTTCAAGTGGTGCAGCCGCAGGATGAGCATGTGGCTACGAGACCAAAGCATCCAGGTGGTCCGAGCCTGCATGAGGCAGTTTGAGTTCATAGCAGCACAAAGAGTTAGGAGGAGCGTACAAATATTTCACCTTTACACAAGGATCTGGGATGAGGTGGCTCTCAGAGAATTCATAAAGTCGTGGCAGCGCAGAGTAGCTAGGAGTACCAAAGACTTTCTGGTGGGAGCTGTTGGTGTCACCATTTACAATTGGGAACACGAGAGAATAGCAGATAATGAAATGTACAGGTAGATTTTTGGTGAAACTTCATTTGTTAAAAAATATCAAAAGTTTTGTTTTTAAATGGGCTGTTTATTTTCTAGTTATTGCCAAGAAATACAAGATATTCGTAAACTAAGAGATTCTACAGTAGTTTGTTCTACTTGTAAATTAAGATTAGTCATAGATACCAATCAACCAGGAGTTGAATATTGCCGATGTCATAAAGCAAAACGTGCAATTTATAAGGCTCAAGAAGAAGGTAAACTTATTAATGATTTTGTTTAAGAATAATATAAATAATTCATAAAAGTACATGTTATTATGTAATAAAGAAATTGATTATTTAAGTTATCTACAAATAAGAATTTAGTTATTCGTTAACCAAGAACTATATTACAAAAAAATATTAAATTTATAGGAGCTGAGTGGCAACCATTTATTGAACGTCAAGATATGTTGATTTGGAGAAGAGAAGAAAAAGGTTTTGGAGGATTGTATGCTTATAAAGTGTATGGTAATTTTAATGATGTTTCTGCAGAAGATTTTTTGCAAGTGCAAATTGATATTGATTATCGTAAAGAGTGGGATGCCACAGCCAAGCAATTAGAGATAATAGATACAGATCCCTCGTGCAACTCGTCTAAAGATAGCTGTAGTGATGTAATTTATTGGGAAATGGTTTGGCCTGTGAGTCTTATTTTTTATAAATAAATGAAATAAAACATCTAAAACTCATTTAAAAATTTATACATTCTGATTACAGAGAATGTTTGCAAATAGAGATTATGTATATCAAAGGAGATGGCTTTATGATAAAGAAAATGAAATGGTTATTATTGTTAGTAAGGGAACACATCATCCAAATGCTCCAGACAGACCGGATACATATAGGTATGTATAAAAGCAATAATAATTTATGCTGTTTATTTGTTTTGAAATATGTAATGATAAATTTTTTCTTAGAGTAACAACGTATTGGTCATATATGGTCATAAAACCATATAAAGATTATCATAAACAAGGAATCGAATTTGTATTAACATATTTTGATGATCCTGGGGTGAACATACCATCTGCTGTTACTGCTTGGGTAGCTATGTCAGGTGATAATCTCAAAACTTTTTAGAGGTTAATTTGTTTTTATTATTTTGAACCTATAATTATTTTTAAATACTGTTCAAGGTTTACCTGACTATTTATGTCGAATGAGACAAGCTGGCAAAGATTATCAAAATTACAAGGAATTACATAAACCTGACGAAAGTGCAATATCAAAACCAATTATATTCATGAACACTGAAAGTGACAATGATTCAGAATTAAATGAAAAAAAAGATAGTGAAACAGACAGTCAAATTATTTCTGTCATTACTAGTGATACAAAATTAAGTGAACAATCAATGGATCAAGATACAAAACAAATTGATACATCTGAAGATAACAATGAAAGAGATCAAGAGGAAGACAATAGTGAAACTGATCAAACATTGAATGAAGATCGAGGATTTCTTGATTATTTTTTTTTAGCTAAGTTATTTGCATAGCAAAGAGTGCGAGATAGGTAAAATTTAGGGAATGATCTTACACGACTAATAATACAATGTGTAGCATTATTGTCCATAATCATTTTTTGAATGAAAACTTTTAACACCCACTGAAGCATGAATGAAAAAAGTTAATACCCTGTGATATTGACTATGTACAGAGAGGTTTTTCCTTCTACAATTTTGAATGTACTTTATGTAAATACTGTATCTTGATTTTTTTGCATATGCAGATCGAATGTACCATTGCATCTACAGGAGACTGATAGCATTTTTAATATTTTTAACCTTTATGTCAAATGTATTTCATGTTCTATCAAATCGAAAGGTCTCAATTGATGTATATATATTCATGTTGTATTATAGAAAATGATTTATTTAATAAAGTATGTTACAATGAAATAGTGTTTTTATACATTTATATATACATGTATATAATTAATATCTTATTTTATGTATTTACAATAATAATAACTCTTGAATAATTTTTCAGTAGTTAAAAATAATAGAACATAAGTTATATGTCTTATCTTAAAAATAAAAATCAATTTAGTAGTCTGGATTTTGATTAAATCCACTTTGTGTAAACTATTTCATTATTTGTACAAAAAATATTTACTTTGTAATATATTAATTCATCATTAACAGTCATCAATCATAGAAAGTAAAGAATCTGCTTCATCTTCAAAATAAAATGTTATTTCCAATGGTAGCCTTATAGGTGTGGAAGTGAATCCATGACAGTCTTCATCATGACACTTTTGATACATAATTTTATTATCAAGGTCAACAACATAATAAACATTGTTGCTTTTATGCCATCTACTTATATTATCACAGTACCTAAAACAAAAGTGATATAAATAATTTCAAATAATAAATTGTTTTTAAAATATAGATATAGATAAATATACATACCTATTTCCTAAAATTTCAAAAATTATTAATTTTCTTTCTTCAAAATACTTAGTAATTCTAATCTTGCCAGGTTTTACATATTCAGAGATATACTTATCCAATGCTGGGTATGGTGATTTTGGATATTCTTTAGCAATGCATGATTGTGTCAAGCGTGTTTCTGCAGATAAAGAATAACGTTGCATTTTTGCCTTTCTATTTTGATCAAAACTTAATAATTTTAATTTTTTCTTCTTTGGTAAATATGAAATAAGTGAATTTACAAAAATCTCCAAGTCTTTATTTTTTAGTTTCTTCTCCCAAATATATTCACAATCAGGTGCAAGAACTAAATGAGAATTTTTGCCCCATTTTGTAGCTTTGTAAACTCTAAAATGTCTATTTTTTGTATAAACATTAACATCGATGAACAATTTTTTTCCTTTATTTGTTTCAACAAATAATTCTTGTAAATCTGTTTTACTGAATGAACTCAAAATGTCGTGTTCTGCACTTTCACATGATATAAAGTTTATTAGATCAGCACATAACATTTTTACTAAATATCCTACATGAGAATTATTTTCAAATGCAACATCTTTAGTACTGAATATTAAATGTTTACTAAATTTTCCTTCACGAGAGGAATCCAAATTAATAACTACACTTTTATTACAAGAATAGTTCCAGTATTTTTCTATATATTTACAAGTGATGTCAATGAC
The DNA here is from genome assembly GCA_900474315.1 of Torymus auratus. Taxonomy (NCBI): domain Eukaryota; kingdom Metazoa; phylum Arthropoda; class Insecta; order Hymenoptera; family Torymidae; genus Torymus; species Torymus auratus. The sequence goes on from UXGD01006608.1 coordinate 5,149, forward strand.
TGTTTGTGTCATTCTAATTCCATCTTTTTCTGTATTTAAATCTGTTTCAAATTCAAGATCATAATACAAAAAGCAAGGAGAAAATTCTGGAATTACCTGAAATTAGAATAAGGAAAATGTTGTGTATTATTATTTCAGATATCTTAAAAATAACCTAAGCTTTACGATAGTTCATTGCAAATAGAAAAACTAAAAATTACCTCATAGAGGACTCTTTTTTCCGGTGAAGCATACTCAGACTCCATCCAGAAATCTTCAGGATACATAACAATAAATCGTCTCTTTCCACTTTCATCTTGAAAAACAAAGCAACCCAATACATCGTCATCTTTGCTGTGCTCTGCCGCATTGACAAGAGCTTCATTTTGTTTCCAAAATTCTTCCTTATAATAACTCGGCTGAAATAAAGATCTGCGTCTTTCAGAAGGGAGTGCAGGCTGCTGTTTTCTTGTTTTTTCTATTTTTTTTTCAATATCATCAAACACTCCATCCAAAGAGTGTCCATAAAACCTTGCAGACACAATGGGAGAATCCATTTTTCTGTAAATTTATAACATAAATATGATTAAATTACACTTTGTAAAGATATTTTATATTTAAAAATACATATTTGAGCAAGTTATAAATATTATTAAAAAATTGCAGTTATGGAAATGAATCGAAATATTAGCAACCTCAAAATTGTAGTATATAAAGTTTAAATATAATTTTAAATAAAGAGAAGTAGATAAATTTTACATACTTACTTTGCGGATTAAAATTGATTAAGCGATGAATCATGAAGAAAAATGTAAAAAGTTCTGATTGTCGAAAAGCATGAATGAATTCGACTTTAAAACTCTTGTTTATGTTTTTAAATGGCACCTTAACAAAAACATTGGCGAGTGCAACAAAAATAAACACAACTATGTTGACGGTAATACGATCGGTGTTAAACGGAACTCATACTTTAATACTTGAAGTAAACAAAAAATATAAACAAATAAGAAAGTGCAACAAAAAATCAAAAGGAACTGAACCTTATATTCACATATTATGCTGGCGCGGGTAAACTTGTTCTGACGTGAAATTTCTGAGCTGCCGTTTCAAATCTTTTATCTTGAGATGATTTCAGTCGTAAATAGTAGATAGAATGAAATACTAGACATATTTTGTACGTTGTATTATCTTGAAATACAGAAGATACTTTAGAATCTGCAAGATGAAGATTGAGTTGACCGCCACTTTATGTTGATGTGATGGGCACCTTTAATGGCGTTCGCACAAATGGCAGATTGGCAGATAAACGTGAAAGTTGAACTTGTGAGCTTGCGAGAGCAACAAAGCAGACAATTTTTTCAAATGTGCACTAATCTTCTCACTTAGTCATAATAATAGAGTTAGATTGCCATTCTTGAGAACGCCGTAGGCTGATCCATGTAAGGGTGCTATCCCATGTGTTCCGAAAAATAAAACGGAACACATTTGAAAATGGCGCCAAAATATGAATTTGAAAATTTTTAGATGTGAGGGTGAGAATATAATTTAAAAAACTGTTTGCCGTGATTGGCGTAAGTTGAGACGAAAATCTCTTTCCCGAACATGTATTGTACATCACTTTTTGATGCGACGTCTGGAAAGTTCGATTTTGAGCACACGCTTTTTGCTGAGCGTGTGGAAAAACTAACTTTTCGCACGGAGTGTCGAAAATAAATTTAAATGTGTAGCTATATCGATTCATCATTATTAAAATTTAATAGCATGCGATATGTATATATTAAAAACTTTCAAGTTAAGTTAAAGTAACTAAAAAATTTCAGCTGATTTTCACCTGAAAATCATGTTGATATCATACATTATTATTATTATTTAATTTATCTGCATGTCTAAAAAGTATATATAGGTACTTTTACAATAAGAATTAGTATCTATCAACTTTTTTCAAGTGCACGACTATGTATTTAACGAACAAGTACTTATACATTTACCTAAAATGAATGATATTTCATTTATTCGGTTTTGCAGTCTATATACTTTTAATTTAGCCTACTGCAAGATAATAAGCTGTAGGTTAATTAACCAAATAAGCGTCATAATGCCTACTTCCATACTTGTTTTTTAGCTACATACCTTTCATTATCTGAAACCGTAGAAAGATTACTGACAAAAATTTGCTATCTTGGACCTAGCCTAGAGTAGTTTTTAGCGCACTTAATACAATTCACAGTTCTTATATAGTGTATTAATCCAAAGGTAGATGTGATTTTTGTACCACCTTCATGTCCAATGTAATTATAAGTAGTCCAAGCATAAAGCGCATATGGCAATAAACGGTTAAATCTTCGCTTCTATCTATGTATTATTGACGTCACGAGTGCACTATAGCGAGCTATGATAATGTTTTCGTAAGATTTAAAACGACAGACTTAGGCGAATGCTGTTGAATTATCGAAAGAGTTTCCGCTTTACTTTTTCTTTTGTAGATTCTATTTAAAATCATATAAAGTAGAATCAAACAAGCAAATGTAAAATATTTTTTTTTTTTTTTATAAAAGAAAAAACTGAACAGAAAGTTTTTCTCCTACGCGTAACACAGTGGTAATAAAAAGTCTCTTATATAGGCTTTTTACAATTTGATTCGCTGATGGTTTTTATTTCAATTGATTGTTGAGATGGTCTGGATCAATTTAGATAATCTACAAAAATCGAGTAGGAAAAAAGTTCTCTTAATGCAAAAATGCAAACTTTCTCAATTCAATTTTCTGAAGTAGAAGCATCACATAACTAATGTAAATGAACGCCATGATCCGCATGATAATGCGATATTTTCGCAACGGTGAATTGAGGGAAGCCTGCAAGGTCGAAAAAAGAATAACTCGAGATTTAGCGGCACATAAGATTTATCTGCGTATACATCCCAATTTAAGTGGCTCTCGTCCTCTTCTGCAGCGCGATAGTATACGAACACTCGTGCGCTGGCTATTTTCGCGGAGTTTATTTTGTCAAAAGCTTCAAGTGCTGCGCTTGCGGAAGCTGCACTGCACGCGTCGTTACGCTCGCGGAAATCACGCGTTAGGTATTCTTCCCTTAAATTTTTTCCGTCGTTACAAAGATCACACGAGTACGTGGATTTTATGAGCCGCCATGCTTTGCTGATGTTGCAGATGATTGTTGTGGGATTTGGAATAGGTGCAACTAAAAAAATGTTGTCGGTTTACGATGGGTGTAACTATTTTGGGGATTTTTTTGAAGATTTTTTTCTACTTGCAATACAATAAATTAAAAGAGGCAATTTATTCGTCATTTTCATTCTTTAATAATGTATTATTTCTTTATTTATGTAAATAAATATATATATAATTGATTTTTATAAAAGGAACCTTTACTGTAAATAAATAAAAACATCATAAATAATTTCCGGAAAAGAGTAATAAATCATGTTTGATTATCCAAACATAGCAAGACAATAGAACAAGCATCTGATGCATTGTATTAAAAGAATTTTCGAGTATACAAATATATATATTTAGCAAAGATTGATAAGATATAATATAGATACGTAATTGTACGCAACCAAAGTATGTAACAAAAAAAGTGTTTTATACAGATTTAATGAATAAACTTGAGCACATCGTACGTAAGAATAAAAAAGTCAATTTCCATAAGTGATGTGTATAGTATATTTTTATTAATTCATTACTATGGATATACCTCAATGATTCGGAAGTAATCTCGATGATTTAAAAAAATACGAATCACATGTTGTTAAAAGCCGCATTATAAATCTCAACATCAAAGCTCCAGCCTAAAAAAAATTTGCAACTGAAAAGCCCATACACACTTTACTTCTAAACTCATACGCTCATCCACAGGTTCCCAATGGGGATGGCCTATACTAGTCGTAAGTATATAAGTACACTTGTTGCGCGCGTGCGCTTCGATTTGCGCGTCAGTCGACGCTTCGCCGCCGCCGCCGCAGCTGCCGGCGCGACGAGGGTTTTTTTTTCTGCCCTCGAGCTTTTTCACGGTTTCCGCAGTGAGATAGTCGTGTGCGTAACGTTACGGCCAGTGTATTTTCCGTGCAGTGTGGTCATTTCATTTTAGTGATCAAGTGTGTCCCTGCTTATTTGTTCCTGCGAAATTAAAGATGTGTGTGTTTTTCTTCATTTCGATCCTCTTTTGTACCTAAATAGCTATATAATTGCTCCTAACTGAAAGTATTATAATTTATCGCTTAAAAATTATACTTACATCGTGTTTAAGAACTTTTATGATGAATATGTAACAAAGTGAAAAAATGCAATGTAACAGAGTCCTCCAAAAGTTTGCAGTTCTTTCTATACATTCTTTTGTTAACAACTCTTATATTTATCTGTCAACGTATTCGTCAACCATATATCACTAATCGGTAATAACCTCGAATAGACCTCTCATGCTCTTTCCTAACAGCTGACGATCATAAATATATATTATACGGACACTATCACGTTACACCAGTATAGATACCCTGTCTACTCCTCTACATTGGCACGCGTCTCTTTCTCTCTCTCTCTCTCTCTTTCTCTCTCTGTCGCTCGGAAAGTTTTTCAACCCACCGCCACGGAGAGCAACAGGTCGTGGATCCACGCAGGTACGACAATGTGTATATATAATAATAGAAGGACGCGCTCTCGTCGTGAAGAATTCACAGCGCGATAGCGCATTATCATCGATAACCGATAGGGAATCGCCGATAAAGCTCGTCGCGATCCGTCCGCGTGTCGTAGGAGAGCGAGAGAGAAAGAAAGAGAGAATGAGCAGACAGTGAGCCGCGAGCCGTCCGTCAGAGAGTGACCATTTTTTTTGTTTTTTTAATATTTCGTCCGCGGTACAGTGCTGCGTTCTCATGTGTGTGTATATGTGTGTGTATGTGCTACGATAAAAAATTCTACAGTGTTCGTTTCTTCTTTTCGTATATTATGTGAATGCGTTTCTAGTGCGTGCGCTGCCGGAGGAGGATTGAGATATATATTTATCTAGAAGCATTCTGGAGTGATGATATACCATAGTGCGTGTGTGTCATGGTGGTAGAGGATTTGAGAAATGCTTGAGGGGATATAGTGTAACGAGCGTGCGAGAGAGAAATGAAAAAGGCGCAGGGATTGATGACCCCGTTGGGGATGGAGCAGATCGGCACGCGAAGCCTAGTCTAATAGTGTTCATGTCAGCCAAAAACAATATAAACTCTGTACAATATACATTATAGAAATGTGTGCTCATTACAGTGCCCTGTCGTCGCCGTCTTGGACTGTCCGAGCTGTCAAGTGCGCGCGCGAAAAATAGATAAATCACCGCCGCGGTAAGATATACACGTCACGTATAATATCGGCCGCAGAAATCGCTCCCGATCTTGCATGCGATTTCGCTGTAAGCAGACTATGCCACTGTACATATACCACACGTGGTATATATATAGCCTGCAGTAAATATACAGATTCGGCAAATCGTACATGTACATATATATAACGTTACATATAGAGACGACGCACGAGAACAAATTAGTCATCTGCGTGTGCTCTAAAAATAACAAAAAAAAAGCAACACAGTACGGCGAAGTGCAGCGAAGGAAGAAAGTGCATCATCGTCGTCTCAAATCAAAGAGCTCGGAGCGCGCGTTAGGTATGACGCCGTACAGGATGTCCCGCGATCGATGAGCGGCGCGGTTGGCCGGTGATAGACATATATGCGCGAGAATGAACGCCACGTGCTGGATTGGCGCGCTGCTGCTGCTGCTGGTGGTGACGAGGGACGCAAAAGCCGGCTGCCGAGAGACCCAGCTACCGCGTTCCTGTGAGGCCCTCTGCAAGCTCGCCGGGCCGGGTGACACTGCAAGTACGTGTGAGCTCAGGGCCGCCGTGCTGCTACCCAATGATACTAGATACGAGATATCGATGCCACGCGTGTTGCCGGTACTCGGTGAGTTGTTGTTGTTGTTTTTATTGTCATGCAGGATTGTTTGTTGTTTGCATGTGTTTTTAGTCGATAAGTAAGAAAAAGACCTACTGGAAGTACGATGTTTTATCTTTTTTTGTTGGTGTTTTTTTTCTAGTAGGGTCACCGCAGGTGAAGTACAGAGAAAGAAGTTTGTGAAAATTTTTCATTTTTAATAGGCTTTTATGGAGAGGAAGGCATTTTTCATCGTCATTGCTCGAAAATATCAAGTCACCAGCCAAATTTAAATTTTATTTCATAAAAACCAAAAATCATGCTTTTTACACACACGCATATATATCGCATGCATTGTGGGTATTTTCATGTATCATACCATGTATAGTATATAGTATTGAGGAGCGATGTGCGTGCGAAGGCGATTTTTGCGCGGGATGAAATTTTATTATTAGGTACACTGAGGGCGTATCAACTCTTTGTTTAGTTTGAAAATAAACGAATTAAGCAAGGCGTGGCATTTTAAAATCATTAATATAGTTTATTCACGCGCAATCAAGCTCGATCACGTCAATATAAATATGCTAGTGCCTTGTAAATTTGTATTAGCATATTATAAGTTTTATAGAGGAGTATAAACCGTATCGGTTTGTCACTCTAGTTGAGCGCACTCGTGCTAAAAATACTTTTGAAGAGTCTACACTGGAAAGGTGTAATATAGTAGTCGACGTTACCTTCAGCATTTCAGATAAACACCCGCATTTTGATAGTTTATTCAACGCGTACGTTACAAGTACTCGTTTATCAATAGCTTTATCAATCTCAAGTATTATTACACGACAAAAATCTTGAAAAGATTTTCATTTATTTTTATGGCGGACGCACATATGGGATTAGAGCTATATCAGATAAACCGTTGTTATGAATTGGTCAATTCATATCAATGGAAACTATTTTTGTGATGTAGAAACTGACTACATAGGAGGGAGTAAGATCGATAAATCCCGAAGTCGGCTCAAACTTTAGAATATGTTTTTGAATTTAGGAATATGAAGAAAGCCACATTATTATAGATACTAACGCTCCAAAAAGCTCAAGTTCTGAACATCTTAAGCTTTATTTTGAAAAAATCTTAAAAAAGAGCCTATTCATGAAACGGCAACTATTTAACTTTAG
>UXGD01006609.1:0-12224 GCA_900474315.1 Torymus auratus
GGTTTACATAACAGTTTGGTAATTTTTACTAAAAGTTTGGTAATTTTTACTGGTTTTTTTCTTTCCGTGTACCAAAATTCACGTTATGTTACCTAAAATTGTACTCAAGTTTCTTCTTTAAAACCATCCAGCATCAATTCCTGTAAAACACGAGTACAACCAATACATCTTCTCTAAAAAAAAAAATTCACCTAAACCGTTCCCGTTCCCTCAAACAACCCCCTTCACTTAAACCCAACAACATAACTATTATTTACCCAACCATTCGAGAACCTCATTACGCCAAGCCAGCTAACTCTACAAACCCACGCACGCAGTCGGCCTATTCATAATTCAATCCTTTCCCTTCGCCATAAAACCCTTTTCCTCGCCCACCTCTCACAGCTCCCTCTCTTCTACAAATCCGAAGAAGGACACGAAACAGGCGAAAAAACAATCCCAGCGCGGAAATTTAATGCAAAACGGCCGGGAAATTGGGTCGCCTCTACGTTGTCGGTGTGCGGGGTGTCGATGACTGACGCGCTGATGAGGTACTTAATGGCAGCAGCCGCGAGGCGGCCGACGAGTGGGAAGCTACGCCCCGTGAATTATCCCCAGAGGCGGAGGAGGATCTTTTACGGCCGACGGCGCTATAGCAGCCCATGCAAATGAACTCGAGGCGAATAATTTTTCTCTCTCTCTCTCCGGTGGCCCTTTTCTCCCGGAGTTTTGTTTATAGTTTGTGCGCGCTTTTTGGAATGCGAACCGTGTATATATGTAGATATACTTTATGGATCCGCGTGATTGCGTTTTAATAGTTATCGGCGCGCGCGATAACATTCTTTTTCGTTCGGAAAAGTAGGTAGTAAAAGTAGATTTAAGCGCTCGAAGAGAACGGAGGAGGAGAGTATAATAATGACTTCAGCACGCCCGCAGGGGTAGGGTGGGGTAGAAACTTATTTAGTTCGATGTAGATTTTACGTTTCCACTTATTCGAGATCGGTGGGCGAGAGAGGGCGTAAAACTTTTACATGCTTGTAATTAGCGTTGTAAATCGCCTTATCTCCCCCCACGCCTCGCAGATGCATATAGAGAGATAAGAAACGCTGCTTTCGCGTTTTTACCCCCGTTTTCGCGGGCTACGTTTGCATAATTGTAAGCCTATGGTTTTGTTATTTCTTCGCCATTCCGGAGGCACAAGCGCGTGCACATATACATTCTTACGCCTTAAGCCATTTTTCTCCGCCAAAGCTTCAACGTTTTCATCGCTCTTTTTACTGCAAATGCCATATTCCTTTTTTTTTCTCTCTCCCCCGCGCGGAAATCCGTGGATGCATCTGGGTTGCGGAAAATTCTGTTGTTCCCGACGAAACTTTTTTGCTTCGCGTATATACAAAAAAAGGAAGAAAAAAAAATATACTCTATAACTCCGACGAAAAAATGCGGAGCGTTCCCGATTCCGCGCGCGCGCCCGGTAAATCAGATAACGCCGAAACAAAAACTGCCATTTCGAAAATAAAAAGAGGAAAAAAATCTTGCCCGCCGCCTATCTCAGAACACCACTCGTATACCGCATACACACACTTGTACACATAAACTCGCTGAAACTCTACGTATATGTACGCATAGCCGGAACCCTTTTTCCGACCGCACGTCAATAATTAGACGAGCGTACGTATATATGCACACACGTATGCGCGCCCTCTCAAAACTACACATGTAGGTACCCGAAGTTTCAAAACGCGCAGCCGCATTGTGTCACACAAAGAAGACGCGCGCGCGTATATATTTCGGCGCTTTCGTCTGTCTCTGAAGGGACTCCATAATGATATTCGCCAAGGCCGCACTCGCGTATTTTCCTCGGCTAAGCGAGTTCGTGTTTTCCTTGCCTGCTGCCTCCCGCACGCAGGCGTAATTCGCGCGCAATTACGCGGTTGATGTACATACATACACGCGAGTGGTGTATTCGCGCGCACGGTGATTCGGGGTCGGCCTGGATTTACCATTGTAATTTTCGGTTCTTTTTTGGGGTACCGAGCTGGAGCGAAATAATTTCGGTGTTGCTAGGCGGAAGTGAGGCTAAGGTTGGGGGATTGCTCGTATGTGGTGGTGCCGAATTACAGGGATAAGGTGGGAGTCTCTTTTTTACGTATTTTTCGGAATGAAATACCTTATTAGGTACTATATTTAGTATTGAAAAAATTGTGTTTCATCGATTGTATTTTGCGCCAATTTATTAATTAATATATTATAGATATAACGTTTTAGTGTGAAGTATTTTTTGTTACCCTCTTTAACTCTATCTGCAGTGTTAATATTGTGGTCTCTAATATAATAATCTATTCTTCATCGAGCTTGATGTTGAATATCATTCAATAATCATCTTCGTGAAAAATAATTTTACTACGAATAATCCGTCAGAAGAATAATTATTAAAATAGTCTTGACACTCCTACCTTCAATGAAATAGATAGGACGATATATCAAAAGATTATAGTTTTCTCCTACCAAACAGCTGCCATTATTATTCTTTAAAAATAAGCTGCTACTATAAAACTTTTAACTTCCAAGACCTCCAGCACAATATCACCGCGACGCCAAACATTCCACTCGCCCTCCAAAAAACTGTCCTTATATTTTTCCGCAAAAATTCGACGCGTTTTCACCACCGAAATCAATAACTTATAATCGCGAGCTGCGCTGCTGCTGCTGGTGCTCCTCGCATTTCGACGGAGCATATTTCGCACAATTAACGATTTATGAGCCGACCTCGACATCTTTTATTCATGTCCTCTAGCATCCTCTCTCCTCGCGGGCCATAAAGGAATTCTTGACCCTCCCGGGGGTTATATCGATCCCCTATATACCCTCTCTCTACCTCCGCTCGCGCTAGTACTTCTTCCCACGATATTCTCGCGCGCGCCGGATTATTTTTAATACAATCTGTCAGAGTATCCAGCGCTCTGACATTATATGCGTCTGGACCTTATATACCCATATACCGGTTTCACGAGACGTATAATACTTTTCGCTGAGCTGGCTTCATTATGTCTATTGCCTTGGCAAGAGTCCCAAACGCGCGCGGGATGCGAGAGGGGACAGCTGCGCGGCGTTCGATTTCGACGCCGCGGAAATCTAATTTGTTTCGACGTTCCTAGAGCAGCTATATATATATAGTATGGCACACGGGGTGGAGTTTTAAATTCGAGGCGAATCGATTATTATCGGGGCGCTATAATGTGATTTCGCGATGAGCTTGTTAATATGCGGTCGTGTCGCTCGATCGCCTCTGTTATTAGATCAGTTTCTAATGGCTTCATTGCCGGTGAATTTGTTTAAACTATCAGTCGTGTCTTTGCATTTAAAATTGATGATTGGATCTTGTATAACCGAGTAACGGATCGTGTTTCAATTATTATATTATATGACGAAGTTCGCGAACGTTTGAATTGATGCTTAAATGGGAACGAATTATAATTAAATTTTTGTAAAATATTATAATAAATTATTGATATACGTAATAAAATCGTTAACGTTCACTAAATTCGTAATATCATTGTTGTTACGCTTTAACGTTCGTTTTTGCGTAAGTTGATAACAATACTTAAACTCCCCCACTAGATTACGGATTTTAATGAGGTTGTTAAAGATAATATGAAATCACGATACCGATCCTCCGAAGTTTCATGTTGCAAGCTCTCCAAGTACTAAAATATTGAATAGCCAGATAACATATTAACATATCAAATTACTGTTTTGCGTGTGGCTCGAATAATTCGTTAACCTTCCCCAGTATCAAATATTCATAATTTTTATGAAGCATTTTAGCTTTCCGCGTTTAAAACACCATTGTAGAGCTTTCGAGAGCAATATATAATGTAAAGCTTCTGGCAGTAAATAAATAATAATTATCCTTTACGAAAGAAATTTGATATTAATTAAACACGAGGCTGACAAAATGCCCACCTTCGTAATTAACTACGAGGTAATTACCTTAATTTATCAAAAATAATTAATATTAAATCAGAATACGATAGGAAGATAAATTTTTATTTACTTCACCCTTCATGCCTGTTTACGCAGTTGCCGAAAAAAAAGTGTCAGTCCACTGTGTACTTACCTGAAACAAAAATAACAAAAGGTTCATTAATATCATATTTTACCTTATTACTAATATTATATCACGCTTTCAAAACATTATAATAACTTCCATCATCGTCTCGAAAAATATTATACTCTCCGCACAAAAGCTAGCAGAAAAATAGTCTATAAATATCAACATAATACGGCAAAATAAAAAACCTCCGACGGTACTCTTCTCACGACGTTAACTCACCACCCGCCGACATCCCAAAAAAAAGTATATACACGTACAACAAAACGTCTCGACCTTTCAATCCTAAAAATACCCCTCGCAGACGAGCTAGCTCGCAGCATCATAGAATCCTCCTTCTCCTACCACAACGTTGTTGTTTTTTTTTTTTTTTCATCAACAATACAGGACGATAACGAGCTTCTCTCGCGTCGAGAATAAAAGTCAATCTCCGCCGGGAGGCATCGTCGTCGTCCAGCCAGTCGGGCCGTCAGCGTCATAAGCCGGGGGGCATTAAGGACGTCGACGCGACTATGGTCTTCGTCTTAACAAGGCTCTCCGATTCCGCATCACGTAGCACTGGGACTCGAAGCGGCAATTGGCTCGCACACGTGTTATGACGCTCTCTTCGACGATTAAGCCGTAATAGTTGCCGCCGTCACGCTTTAAACTTTTTTCATAAAGCCGATGACGATTGCGGATAGGATAAGGCGTCGGCGTTATCTAAAGGATGGTCGTTATTATTTTGTGGGGGGGATTATGGTGAGGATGCGATACGCGGTGAGTAAATTATGGGCGAGTGCAATGTTGCCTTATTACAAATTGATCGCGCGTTGATGCGGGGGAGCGATACGCGTCGGGATAATAATATAATATCGCGCTGGCTTTGGTTTACGGCCCAAGATTAACGATATATTGCGAAAGTTTTATATATATATACACGTAAGATTATCATTAAGGTTTCTCATTTTACTCTTCATGGTATAAACAAAAATATATGCAGTTGATCTAAAAAGAGAACATATTTTTTTAAAGCGTATATCGTTATAGACGCTATCAAGGTAACATTATCATAAAAGTTATCACACTTCTCTCCTTCTCTCTTATTACTTTACAACAACGAATATTAGGCTTGACCCATTTTCACTCCCATAATATACATAAAAAAAACAGCCCCTCTATGAACCCCCAACAAGAATAAACCACACCTTTGCGCGCTACAATTCCTCGGCGCAGAAGCCATCTCTCACCCGCCGTAGCCTCCAAATCAATGATTTGCCAAAAATTACCCGTAAAAAGATTTACAATAAAATGCTTCGTCGGAGAAAGCATCTCCTGGCGCACAAAGCACGGCGAAACCGCCCATAAATCAGCCCCTCTCTCACTCTTTCTCTCCCTCGCCTATAATTCTTTCCTAGCGAGCGAACAACGAAGAGAGAGAGAAAAAGGAGAGGCATTCGCTCGCGCGCATCGTATCGCACGCGAGAGCCCAGGCACAAAAGCTCGGCCGGCGCGCAAAGAATCCCTCTTCTCCCGCTTTCTCTCTCTTGTGCCGGTAAGCAACTGCCGAACCCACGCAGAGTCCCTCCCTCTGTGTGTATATAGTAGGGGCGAAGGTTATATATCAACACCTGGGAATGCAGTGCGGCAGTGATCGTGGTTAATACGTGGAAGAAGAGAGGGCGAGGAGGAGGCGTAGGCGCAACAACTTTTTATTAGCGCCCGCGTGGCCAAATTGACGGCCGCCCGTCAGGCCATCCACTCAGTCAAGGTGTCCACTTTCTATCTCTTTTCTTTTCTCTCTCTCTCTCTCGCCTGCTGCTTCTCGGGTTCGTTATCTCACGAAACACGTGTATACACATGGTGGTGCTGGTGGTTTCGTGGAAAACGTGTGTGGTGGTATATACAGAGGCGAGAGTGCGATTTTATTTCGGGAGAGAGAAATTTGTGTTAGGCTCATATCTTACGTCGGGTTAAATTAGAGTCTTTATTGCGTGTTCACACGAATTAAATGATTTATTTAGTTTAATTTATTTGCAGATATTAAAGTATGAAAAAATTTGACTGATTTATGAAAGTATAATAAGTGGAACTTCTTTTCGAGCGAGTGGAAGTAGAAAACTTTTTCTTTTTTTAGAAAGTAAGTGAAAAATATTTCTAATATTAAAAAATGAAATTTAGGTTTAATAACTACAATTAACTCGGTCTGTTTACTCGATTTAAAAAAATCAACGCCGAGATTTTCGCTCTCGATTTAATAATAATACGCTTTCAATTCCGCAACTATCAATTACGTTTGCCCGCAGCCCACAACGAACATAAAGAAACATGAGCACAACATCGCATTATGGTATCGGTAAAACTATCAAAGTTATAACGAGCTTAAGATTGATTGCGCCCCGAGTTCTCTAATAACCGTTACCAGTATATATATACATATATAGCCAGAGCTTCTTACCACGGCTATATATACAAGTGGCGAAAACTCCGCACGAGCGTTGAAAGATAGCCACCTGTCGGGAGTAAAAAATATTTCGATACGATTGCAGTCGATTCAGAAGTAATTAAGAACCACGAGGAAGTAACATCGATGCGGTGCGAGCACGATATATATACGGGGGTTGCGCTATATATATATATGTTTTCTGACACTGATTTACCGACATTCAAGGCTATCTATCTTATAACTATACGAAGTCGGAGAGCTGAAAATACTCGTGTATGTGCGTGAAGGTCACTCGAGGTGTTGGCGAGAAAGGTTTGATATATATATGCAATAAGTTAGGATGAATTTAAGAAATTGTATTCAAGTATTGCCCAACACGTACGGGTAATAAAGCCGGCCGAATGAGCTTGACTGAAATATTGCCCGGCAAAAAAAAGTTGAGCTCCACCGCGTGGCCTTCACAGAACAGACAAGTACACATTTTTATGGCGTTAATAAAACTCCGCTCGTTTCTACAGAACACATTTAATTTAGAAAGTTGTATATAGGCGGTTCGTGAGTCAATAAAAGCAGAACTATATAACATCTCCTTATTTCCATTAAATTATGAAAATTCGAGAAAAATAATAACCCAAATATAGTATAGCGCTTTCTCCTTCAATGCAACACATCGCTCCTCAAAACACCCAAAATCCTTCACCATTTAATTACGCCCGGCAATAAATCATCCCCTAAATTTCAAAACTACTCGTACCCTCACACACACATACACATACCCAACCTCTCACGCCTACATTAACATAAACACCCCGCGCTGCCAGCCTTCCACCTCACCACGCAAGGGCGCTCCTCTTATATATACCCAGAAGAAGCCCGACGGGGCGGCGAGGAAACGAGGATTTATCGCGGCGTCTTGAATTAACGACGGCCCATTATGCGCCGGCGGCCGTCCACGTGCTTTTTCGCGCCAGTAGCACGTTCTTCTTCGAAATCGTAAGGAGAGAGAGAGGCGCTTGCGCGCGTGATTCTCCGTTTTTATAACGACGACGGGGTGGTATAGTGGCTTTAAATCACCGGTGGGTTATATTGAAGGGCGACGGCCGTGTGCGCAGCGTGTCTTGTGATTACGTGGCTGAAGGCGCGAGAGGCGCGGTGATTTAGAGGGGAGAGAGGAAAGAGTGCCGAGGTTAATTCCGGGTAATGAACGAAGATGAGGGTTTTTTTTTTGTTTTTTGTTTGGGAGGGGTATAGGGGAAGTGTGAATTTGAGGAGTGGGTTTAAAGGTGCTCTATTGTTTGATTAATTTTTGAAAGGGTTGGGACGAGACGATGTTTAAAAGAATAGTAGGGTCTGTTTTTTCAACGAACAGAAATATTTGTGAAGAAATTGATGGTGGACTTTAATGTTTCCAATATTTTTGTTCAGTCAGTATTGGAAGTTATAGAAACATTGTTACTTTGGTTCGATTTTATAGTATATAAATATAGATTTACAAAATTTATGTAATCACCGTGCAATAAGAATAAAGATCTATGTAAAAAGTTTTTTAAAGAGGTGTACAAGTTAAACAAAGTTTCGAATTATAGTGACTTCGACATACGAATTTCTCAATGGCAAATCTCATTAAAATAAATATATAAACCTCATTGGGACTAAACATTCTTCGTACGAAAAGTGATGATGAATGAAATCTGTCATGACTGTTTTGATTGGTTGTTATTGACTCATTTCATCGTTCTATCTAGAATAAGCGCCAAAATCTAATACGTCTGAATTTTCAGCATCAAATTCTCGAGGTTGAGTATTTGAAACTAAATATAATTAAAATAGTGCAAGAAAATTTGTTATTATTTTATTTATCAAAATTACGTTATTATCAAATAATTTAAACTGATATATTGAAACAAACTTTCAAATTGCAAATAACCAACTTGATCATGTTCATAACCTCACATAAAAAATAATAATAATGCGTGCGAGGCACGTTCAATGTAGCTAGTTACATTAAAAAACTTAGATAAGACTCATTATCACGGCCCATGACCACGCCAAATAACCGGCTGCGCACGGGAAATGAACCCCCCGCCTCTCAACTGCCCTCGAAAACAAGCCTAATTCACCCTTCAACAACTCGCTTAACAACCGCATAGAATCGCCCTCTCTACCACCAGTCTCAAGTGTTGGGCGCATCTCTCGGCGTTCTCTCATCAAAAACTCATCGAACGCGGGCCGAGTCGTTCTTCGATACCGCGTGTTTGCGCATTAGCGCGCGCGCCGCGCGAGAGTGTAAGGCTCGAGTGTATACACACGTCTATCTGCATGTTATTACTCGCGTATTTGCAAGCGCCGCGGCTGTTTGTATGTTTACGCCGGCGATTGCGCGCGTCCGGTAATAAAGTGCGCTCCATTAACACACGTATGAACACGCTGCCTGTAAGTGTGGTTATACGGGCACCGAAAAGATCTTAATTTGAGGAAGTACTGAGTTTGTAAATGGTGGAGTTTTAGGGTTGAAGGTTATTTTCTATTGGGAAGTTTAAATTTTCATTAATGACACACGTGCGCGAAGGTTAAATGCGTCGGAAGCTATAACGAGCGTACGTGTATCGGACAAAAACGATCAGACGCGGAGTAAAAACAGGTGTTCGGGGCAAAAACGATAATGTTATAATGAAACTCGCGTTTTTTGCACGTTTATCGAGTGAAAATTGAGAAGCAAAAAGCTCAATCAAGCTTGCAATCTGACGAAGATAGCTTCCGATATACATAATCAATGAAAATAAATCGACAATTTCAAGTTCATTTTCCCATTTGTATAAAATAAGTTCATTTTTTACGTTAAAAAGATTTATCTGTTATTTAGTACATAATACACCCATCTATAAATTATATTCTTTCACAAAACACGAGGTAAAACAAAATTCTACCTTTTACTATCGACAAGTATACATAAAACCTAAAATATCAACCATTCCCCCCTACATCAATACACGCGCACCTGTTTACGAACGTTTTCACACTTCCATCCATACACAACACCAGGGCGGTTTGGAATTTCAATTCCCTCGCTCATCAGCGTAAACGCGCGCTGTATACACGCGTCGCTATTTACGCGCGCGCGCGCCTATCATTCTAAAATTTCGATATTCCCACACCACCGCCGCGACCGAAAAGCCAGCGTGGAAAACGCGAGCGCAATCTGCGCGGCAGGCCCTTGACAGGCCGTAATAAAGGCAAGCGTTCGCATGAATAACGAATGGGCCGATTAGCGCGCGTTGGGCACGCGAGCGAGCGAGTTCTGCTTCCTTTGTTTTCCTCTGGTTCCATTCGAAAGTCGCGGAAGAGTCGAGAGGGAGCAAGCGTCAATTTCAATTACGATTGTCGACGGTTGGAGGTTATATTCCTACGGGAGAGAAAGAGAGTTTGAATTATGAAGGGAGGAGGGAGGGAAGGGGAAAATTGGCCTACTTATGCGTACGCGCACCCGCGTTATTTATGCAGCAGGTCGAGGGGGTATGTGCGGTTGGCTCTGTGTTTACACATGAGCTTTCTTTCGGTCGTTGAGCCCGAAAGCTATCCGTCTAACCATGGAGGGCGATTGGTGGCAGAAAGCTGGCGTTTAGACGAGGGGGCTGAAAAATCGGAGCGGAAGGTGAGTGAGTCGGCAGAGTTTTGCGCGTGAACGGTAAGGGGTAGGAATTACTTATTTGCAGAAGGTAAGGTATCCGTGTGTTTGCAGGTGTATATATATAGGGTTTAGTGGAGGATTGTTTTGATGATTGAACAAGTTTGGTGGTATCTCAGTCTAGAATAATGTGCTTCCTTTAGTTTTTATTTCGTTCTTCTATTGACGAAAAAAATTAATGTGTTTACCACTACTATTCTTAACAAAGACTGCGAGTTTATTTTCAATTTATTATTAAATTATTGGTAAACACGACCTTTTTCAGATAAGAATACGTTATATTTTTAAACTACTTTATAGAAAAAAAGTATTTGTATCGCGATATTCAATGCTTGAGCATTATATTTAAAATTTGTGCTAGTGACCTGATCTAAAAATACACAGCCTGCCAGGATTTCATCTGATGCGGAGATTCGTGTCAGGAACGAGGGGATGAAGGATGCAAGGTCGTTCGATTTTTTCTCCGATATACATGCAGCCTTGGCAACAAAAAAAAAAAAAAAAATGCTTACGTATAAAAAGCGTGAAAAATCTTCACGGCCAATCGCTTGAACACAAACAACGCGCGACGTCGTTCGGATGAAAAAAATTGTCGATATTTCACGAACGACAGCAACGATTTGACAAATCTAAATTCCTCTCCCCAGGAAAAAAGAAAGGAAAATATTAGCACGAATTTTCAGCGTAAGGTCCTCTACTCGCACACAATTTACTTGCCTCTCCCTATATTAACACAAGATTTCTCCCCCTTATCGTGGCTTGAAAGGAGGGAGAACGAGAGAGAGAGAAAGTGAGAGATAGGTACGACTGTTGTACAACCCACTAAACTATTTCTAATTTAGGCCCCCTGTTTACGCTACCCGTCGCGCTATTTCACGCTCGATTAAAAGCTCTTTCGCGCGAGCTATTTGCTTTCTTACTCCCCTACTAGACAGTTACGTAAAGGCAGCCTCGCAGATAAATATTTAAAGCTAACTCCCTAAGACAACTACAAATGGCGCGCGCATAAATAATGGAGAGCGCGCGTGCGTTTAGAGGACTATCATGAAAAATGGTATTTGAAATGTAATCGCGTGGAAGTGTCATGGGATTCAGCGTGTGGTATATAAATCACATTCTCGGAAAAGCGATAACGTTGGTTTATCCTTTATGGTAAAAGAATTGAATCAAACTGAGAGATAAAATGCCATTCAGTTTTATCAGTACTAGAAATTAAGCATAATAGAACTTATTTATTTACTCATAACATTATTATCAGAAATGTGAAAATCTAATTTATACGCTGCTTGTTTTAAATAGATCATATTTATTTATCTTATCTGTTTAATTAAAGTAAGATTATCTTAACCAAACGAACAGTACACCATGATAATTACAACAACAATTTGCTCTTAATTACAGCGTTGTGCCAACAGCAGCTCTTCGAAAGCGCCCACTCGTCTCCAATAAACACCGGCCACTCGGCGAATCCTTGACGCATTCTTCTCCTCTGAGTTTACGGAAGAAATCGTTAATTAGATCTGACGTGAGACAAAGACATTCCGGAAAATTTGGGCGGCAATCCCCAAACGAGATGGGCCGCCGGTGGCGAGGTAGAGGAGAAGGAAACGGGGCGCTAACGGCAAACAATTCCCTCGTGGAATGTTTGTCACCGAGTAGAATTTAGAGTTGGTTCGCCTCCTACCTCTACGGTCCTGCTGTGGTTTCTCGCCCGGGCTACTATACTACTACTGCGCGCGCGCGTGTCCCGCACGTCCGCCTCTATACCTCTTCGAAATGACTCGCCTTGTTTGTGTACTCTCGATATTCGTTCGCCCCCCGCCGCTAACGTCGTCTCGTCAAATTGACGCTTGACTGCTATCCTCAGTGAGTAGCTAGGTGTGTTTTAAAAGTGTGTTTTGAATGGGTATTTTGACTGTACTAGCTACATTAAACGCGCTTCGTGCGTATCATTCATGTATGATTGATTTTTTATTTTTGAGGTTATGAACATGATTAAGTTAGTTTCAATTTAAAAGTTT
>UXGD01006610.1:0-12224 GCA_900474315.1 Torymus auratus
TTTTAACGAATCAGGGCTTAAATTTTAGCTTTTACTGTCTACTTTTATAATTTTTCTTCCTCGTTTTCGTATCTTAAGTATTTACAAGGTGACAGTTAATAGAAGAGACATAATTTTTTAACGAAATAGACGATATTTGAGACTAAATGCCCATATTTCAAGAAAAAGGGCCCATTTGACGAAAATGTAAGCACTGGGCTTCATTTTTAGGTACCAGAAATCTTGTAAGTTAAGTATAGTTTTGATCAAGAACAGGAAATCTTCTTAATTTTAATAAACAAATCAATAAGCAATTACTGCGGACAAACTTAACACTTCCCTCTTACACCACCACCACCACCATTAACATTATTTTTCACTTTCCCACTCGCTTTTACGAGTCGGCAGAACGGCACATTACCACTCGCATCATACGCTTTGCACGCGACGAAATGAAATTACGGATGCGCGTGTCTCTGCCCGATCGGCTTAGCAATTTTCACCGTCGCGTTTACGATGTTACCTAGTCGTCCTTTAATCCCTTCCGGTTTTTTTGCTCGCACGCTTGCAATCGCGATTATTCGCGCGTATTTTACGTGGCTGGCTGCTTGTCGTAAAAACCGAGCCGCGTTCGTTCGCTCAGAGTGGTATATATGCACGTTAGCAAAAAAGTAATAGCGAGGGGGTAGTGAGATTACGGTTTTTGTTGCCCTTCTGGCGGAGGAGAATCTTGTGTGTACTCTTCGCGTGGCGGTAGGTTCTTCGTCAGATGAATAAATACGGGAACCGGAACGATAATTCAGAGAGGCGTAACATTGTTTCGCCTTTGTTGTTTTCTACTTGCGGGCACAAGAAAAAAGTCTAGTAAACTATTTTCTTAACATATGGAGAAAATCAAGATATTTATAGATTTTTTTTCATGGCAGGTAGTTAATCTATTAGATTAAAAATATTATTGTATTAATAAGAAGTGTTTTGACAACAATCTTTTGTGATTGTTGTGCAATTAGTCAATATAAAACGAATCATAACAATACTATATGCTAGGTTCTATTGCCTAAGTAGATAGATGACAGATATAGGCAGACATTCCTGTCTTATTTCGTAAAAAAAAAATTTTTCATTTTTTATGATTATATTCAATGTATAATCAGCCTTTTGACAGAAAAACCATAAGTATAACCTGAATTTTGGTTAATTATTTATCTAGTCAACTTTATTGATATATAATTGATAGGATGGTACAGTAAAAATGATCAGTTCTTTCTTCGTAAAAGTGTCCAGCTAAAATCTAATACCCCACTTAGCCTATACATAACTCTTGGAAAATCTATCAACCCATCACAAGAAAACACGAGAAGAAAAAATCCATCTCTCGCCGTCATCCACGTAATCAACGAAAAATTTTGATTCGCCGCACATATAGACACGCGCCTCCGAGGCATCGACATCGACACTCTCCCCCATCTTTCTCTCACACGCCACCCGTTGATTAAGTAGAGCGAAAATTGCCCGCGTTTATTATCGATTATTGGGTTAAAGTCGTCAGAGAGTAAGCGCGAGAGGGACTCGGCGACCCGTTAAGCTCCCTCTCCCTTACTCACTCTCTCTCTCCGCTAATCTTCCGAAGTTACCTTAGAAATATCGAGCTTTGCGTTATATATCGTCCACCAACGCCGCACGCAGGGAGGAGAGGGAAAAATGCGCGAGCAAACGGGCGGGGAGGAAAATCCGGGAGACTTACTCTCTCGGACGTGAAATCGCCACGACGTGGAAAAATGGCGAGAGGGAGAGCAGAGGAGGCTGGAAATTTATCGCTTGTAATGCCGAACGCGGTACGTGCGAGCTAAAAATGTGCGAGTGTGTATTATAGTGAGTTATCGAGATGTGCCGAATGGGATATATTTTAATTAATTGCTCAAGTTTGGCTTTCTTTCGAAGTGTGGTGCAGGAATGGGAGCCTGGTTTTCTTATATATGCTTTATTGAAAGTTATACACGTGGTTGGTAACTTTCTGCTGTAAACGATGCAGCTTCTCGTGAGCAAACAGTCTGGTTAATTGAAGAAATGTTGTAGCCTATATCGTTGCGCGGTATGAAGAAAAGCCAATTTCTAACTCGGTCGAAGAAAAGCCAGTTTCGTGCGAAAAAAGTCATAGTATGGGCACTTATTCGGGTGATACTGGCTTTTCTTCGTCTGGCTCTTCTAAGTTGGCTTTTCTTCGTACCAGACGACGATATATGGAATTATGTTTCGAAGTCGGTTGATGTTGGAGAAAAAATACTTCTGCGCGTAGAGTAAAGAGATTGTTATTTTTCAGTTTCAAGTTTTTACTGGAATTCCACATCCGATATTTTTCTGTTTTATTATATTTCGCTAGTGGTTATAAAGCGCTTTTAATTACTGATGTTATGATATTTTTATGAAATAAGTGCTCGTGTATCTTTATAAAACATTTTTTATTAATTAAAAACATTCGTCAAAAAATTAATGAAAAGCTTTTTAATAACCTTTGCCGTAATATATTTTCTTTTTGGAGTTTTAATTTTGGAATTCTTATTCGCGAGAATATTTATATATGTAGTCATGTGCGGGCTTTTATTCCGGGGTCGCGTGTTGATAAAATAGCCATTAAACGGTTGTGCGCGGTAATAAAAACAGATGACGCTTACGGCCGTAAAACTAATCAATCTGAAATCTCTTCGATACGATCTCGAAAATAAACGTAAATGAGAATATGGGAAACTCTTTTGATTGACATAAAATTATTTGATTTATAGCCGCGATTTGATTTTCATTTTACTATAAATTCATTCGATATATATAGCGAAGTTCTATTAGAAAATAAATAGGAAAAGGGTTAAAACACTTTACCTTTCGTCCTAGAAAAAATTACTGTCAAGTGTGACAAGAACGTTATTTATAACTTAAACTTATGCAGTAATATTTACGACAATTGAAGACTCAGATTGAAATAAATTTTACATAAAACCTTAAACATTAGTTGATTAATTTGCCATCAATATCTTGCACTCAGTATCATATTGGAGAAGATATTAGGTATCTTTGTATATCTACTTCTCAAATTGAGTATGTCGTTTTTGACAATATTTACCTTTCCTCAATAAAAGTTGTTTAATTTTATTCCCTGGTGTAGATATATATTGCAAATAAAAATCAAGTAAAATATAGTAAGCGTGAGTAAGTTTTACACTTGTTTTTCCAAGACATTACCCTAATACAAATATGCTAGAATCTACAATAAACTTGACTTCCGAAAGTACGGAAACAAAATAAATCACACAATAGAGAAAAGAAGAAGAGTAATTAAGTTCAAGAAAATATATTTCAAGAATGAATTTTCTCATAGATTAAAATAGGATTCTCAACCGACAAACATTTTTATTAATAAGAACTTTTACATAGATGATATAAGAAATAATAATAAAATATATACTTTTATAACCCGTGTATTACTGACTGCTCTTACAATTAGTCTACAATGTATTGACAGTTAAGATAATTCATATCTACTATTGTATTGACTAAGCCACTGTGATAACATTGTATAAATTTTAATCTCGATGCTAATGCTGAACTCTGTATACTTCTTGTATCTTTTTAGGCAGTGACCTAGAATAAAGCTTATAATAATAATAATTTATCGAGCTGGTATTCGTAAAATTAATATAATTTATTTTATCGTATAAAGGGAGATATAATATAGATATGGAATGATCTCTCATTATGAATTGC
This sequence comes from Torymus auratus, assembly GCA_900474315.1. Lineage (NCBI taxonomy): Eukaryota > Metazoa > Arthropoda > Insecta > Hymenoptera > Torymidae > Torymus > Torymus auratus. Next base: position 3,736 of record UXGD01006610.1, read on the forward strand.
GCAAACGATAATTTACCATACTTGGTTACTCAATGAAATAACTGCATCAGCTCGTTCATTAAAACCGTTATTAATATAATTAGCCACCACCATAAAAACGTTAAAAATTAACATAACATTCTCTCTCATTTGCCTTTCGCAAATATATACAATTCGCTCCTTGGACCCGAACATGCAACCTCTCCTCATAATTTTGCATATAATTAAACCCTAAAGCCCGGTGTTGCCAGCGCGCGCGCCTTCCGCCTCCTGAAATGTACAAATCCGCCGAGAAATCCGCACAGCAGGTGCGGTATATTATACTACTAGTACTCACATTGTAGCGGGCACGTGGATCGTTGAATATGTGACGGGCGAGGCTACCGTTGCTCGCCTGCAGGTGGTTGGGCCTGAGCGAGCCAACGCTGCCCTGTAGAAGATCTGGCTTCTCGACCTCCGGACCACCGAACTCCTGGAGCTGTTGGAGCCAGCAGCAGAGCATCGCCTCGATACCCTCGTCGACCTGAGAAGAACAAGCGTCGATTCTGTTTTTTCTTTACTTTTACGAGGAAAATCGACGCGATTTTTCTATTACGTGTTTTTTATATAATGACGGTAAAAAAAAGTTAAAAACCTTGATATTGCCATAACTATTGGTTATTTGTACGAAGTAAAATATAATTTCCCTTTTGATTAAAATAATATATATATATTTTAATAATTCAAATGACAAGGTAGTGTGATTTTATTTTCTCGTGCAATGCAGACGTACGCGACGGGAGTGCTTTGCCTCATAGATTCGAGGGAGAGAACAATAGAGAAAGAGAAGGAGAGCTGAGAGCGCGCGCAGCCGGGTTAGCATCGTTTAGGGCAGCACTCACACGCACCCCTTTCTCACTATATTTGAGATTCAATTGTGTATGCACCCAACCCGCTGTATCTGGTGTGATTTGCGCAAGCTCAATCGCGTGTGCCACAAACCGCCCTTGCGAGACGCCGAATACTCCTGGGTATAACGTAACGGCCGGATACTGTGACTCTGCATCTATTGCAATTGACGACACCTTCCGCCTCCCCCTCTCTCTCTAACCAACGGCAATCCGAGCACCCTGGAGGTAGCGTGCTTGCGTTCAGCACCGCTTGTACCGACACGCCGTATGAAAATTTGTACTTTTTGTTGTTTCCTGCGAAACTTCGCGCCTTTTGCAAATCCGCGAGATTGTAAAGAAAACTAACATAATTCGTAAGCTTGCGACAAAAACTAGATTTTATTATTTGCGTGTTTTTACTAATTTTCGAATACTAATCAATGATTATTTGTTTTCTTGCATGAATCGAAGCTCATCGTCAAAATTTACACAAGTGAATATATAAAGAAACTCATTACTTTTATTTTATCAATAACTATACATCGATAGATTTCTGTAAAATCTAATTTTAATGCCAATTCACAGACTCGTAAGGCAATGTAATAATCGGTTACAGTACAAGTACAAAAAAAGTCGTAATTCACACTGTAAACAAGTGTATTTTACTTTGTATGCATCAATTATTTGATAGTATAAACATTAAACACTAAAATCTAGTCGAAAATAAAGAATTCGCAAGGAGCGGAAGTGACTTATTCTTCAAGAAACAATATCTAGTATGTAGTCGATAAATAATTGTTGATAATTTATAAAATTCTTTCCGTAACATTGTTTATTATGACATACATTATATCTCTGGCCATTAGATTTTATTATATTGTGCGGTAAAATTTAAACAGTGGATTTTGTTTAATTAACTATATCATAACCTTAATCGAAACTCCTTCACTGTTAATAAGACTCATATTTTTGAAACATAGAAGCAATTTATATACATGTTTTTAACCAGGAACATATCTGGAAAAGTCGATGAATATCAATGGGAATAGAAATGGGCAACTCACTCGTCTAGCGTCCGGGATCTGAGGAAAAACGAAGTCCGTGGCTGTCAGGATGATTTTGTAGGGTCCCTTGGACATGCGCTTCTTCAACAGGTGTCTCCTGCACATACATCGTTCCGACGTTTCTCAAATCTTTCTTTTTTCCTTATATCGGGATTTTCGTATAGCAAAATAAAATGCTGACTCATATATGAGTTTCAGAAATATCTAATCGCATCTTTGAGCGCATATTTTTAAAGAAACTGCACAAACTAATTTAAAAATAAACATACACATTGCAAAATCCATTTTTAATAAATTGAAAATATTTTTAAACACATTTAGGTTAAGCGTTTTATTTTTAGAATTTTAATGACAATTAAATAATTTTTAAACGTTGAAAAAATCATTACTTCCTCACAATTTTTCTAGATAATAACAAAATAATGAAATACTTCAAAATAATAAGAAAAAGTGAGCAATCATTGATTACAGAAAAGAGGGTTGAAGTAACTGAGAAAAGTTTTACCTTATTAAAGCGGCTGCGATTATGGCTGTTAACGCAAAAAGTAACGAGCCCAGTATAATGGCTACGATATGTATTGTGTGTTGGGGAATTCCAGGTATTTTTTCGACTGAAATGCAAAACAAAGTTTTTTTCTTCATTTTTCATTTTAAATTAGCTTTGTTTCAGAATTATTAATACATCCAATTATAACCACATGCTTATTATGAATTTATGAAACATTTCAATTGTCAAGACAAAGTTCGTAAAATTTTATTAATTATATATTATAAATTTTAAAATACATGGTTCTGACTGCTACATATTGAATATCCCGTCAATTTAAGAAGTTTTAGTATCCTTTTAATAAATACTTTATAGTAAAATTCCGTATACCCTGAAAATTTTAAAAATATCTGTTGATAAAATAAGTATTCTTGAATGACTAGAATATTAAATGCAGTGTATACTGCATTTGAAATGATATTGCATTCCTTTTGTTTTTGCACGTACTCGAATTTGAATTTCTCAACTCAGTAATGGAATATGCATGTACTGTTTGAAATATAGAATCGAATGCCCGTGAAATTCTGCTCTTCATCGAAAATGAATTTAATTTTATAATTACAAAATATATTCATTTGCCATATCGAATATCGAGTGGCACCGATAATTATCCATGCTTAGCGTATAGCGTGCATTTGAATAAATTAATTATTTAGGAATTCACGCGCGCGTTCTCAGCTGCAAAATCAAATCCCGGAACGCGTCCTTCTGAAAACACATACTTTGCGCGTGGCATGTACCTATATAACGCACCAGTTGAGAAATCCAAATTGTCCTGTTTGAGTTTAGCGAGGCGCGCGTGCGTCCTCGACGTTGGTCGTAGGTACACAAAAGGTCAAAAGTTTTCGCAAAACTAACTCTATACTCGCTCTCGCGTGCTCGGTAAGTGCGAGCTGCAGCTTGCGCGCGAGGGTCCGCGTGTACAAGTTATATAGATCTGCGGTGCACTTCGAACTTTGGCCCTGGATAGGGGAGGGATGGACCACGATAAACATGCAGAGTTATTTCAGTGGAATCTTCTCCCCTAGCCGCTCATAGTTGAGGGCCACATAAGCTGACTTATCATGCAATATGATGGTGATATATCTTTAGTCTTGAGTAGTTTGACAAGATATCGATGTTTCATATGTTGTAAGTAAAAGTTACGGCTTATTGTAGTGATTTCGGTAATATATTATGCTTGACTTCCAAAATTATCTTAATTAGTAGGTAATTGAAACAGAAAATATTGTAACTTGACTCAAGTCCTGTCAGTAGGGTCATAGATCTTTACTTGTTCGGAAAATATTTGTTGCCTAACTTTTTCTTTCATGGGATCAAGGTACCCGAGACTGCGTCAATGAAAGTTTGATTTATAAATGTAGAAGAAGCCTGAGGGGCGACCGCGATTTCATTATATAATGGATTCTATGATCGTTAACCTCTCAGACTATTCTATATGATTCTCAAAAATAAATTATCTTCACAACTAAAAAAAATCTCAATGACATTTTTCTGTCGGAGCCATACCGCACCTTCTCCTCCTCGATTCTTAAAAGTAAAGTACTAGAACAATAATAATTATACAGACCTGTGCAGTTGCCCTGATCGTCGCAGAGCAGATCGAAGATCTCGTCGTCGGTGAATGCGTTCCCCGCCAGCTCCTTGAGAGTGAGGCCTCGCGAGCTCTCGACCACGGTAACTAGCGGCCGCCAAGTTGCTTCGTCCGCGGCGTACGTCAGCAGCGTGTACGTGAACATCTTGTTGTTGAAGGCGTTGAGGCCGCCAATCTCGGCACTGTTGTTGTCACTCCGCGCCTCTCGCTCCAGCACGTCGAGCGACTCGCGCAGATAATCCAACGTTCGCGGTCGCTCGTACGACGACGTGCCGTTCAGCAACCTCTGGATCTCGTACCTAAAGAAAGACAGAGAAGGACTAAAGTGTGAGAGAGTATTAGGGGAATGTGTGTTTTAAGAGGTAGAGGGTGATTTTTAAGTATTTGTTTCCGGTGGATTTACTTGAAATGGTGATGTAGGTAGTCGGGCTATAGCAGGTACTTCAGTGGACTACCGTAATAAAAGAGCTATTTTTTTTTTCAAAGAACGTGATGGCTATAGGTTTCGGTACTGTAATATGAAGGAGTATTATAGTACCAGTCGTAACTACAGAAAAAGCCTGAGGGTCGATCGCGCTATTACGTTAAGCATGAGGAATGGATTTTTATTTTTCTCTACTTCTCGAAGGAAACCTTTTTAACTTCTATAAAGTTACTATTTTAATTATAATTTTTAAGTTGCATATAAGAATAGACTAATAATGCCATATTATACAAACTGTTTTCAATGTTTCCGTAATCTATCGCAAGAAGATATAAATTTTCTGTGCTCAATAACGCATTGATATATTCATTGAATATATCAATACCATATTATAGACTGATCATGTGTTAAATTGCTTTATTTCGTACAGTTTCTTTCCAATTCGCTGTCTAAAAAGATCAATGATTTTCAACGCGAGGAAAAAAAGTTAAGTACTTAAAGTAGCAGTAAGTTCGTAGATCGAAGTTTTCTGCGAATTTAATTTACGTTCGAGAGGCAATAAAATCACTTGCTCGAAACTTTAGCAATAATGTATAATTAGAAACTAACGTAAAAACGTGCTTCCTTGTTTTGCTCTTTTACGCCGATCACTCAAAGAACTAAACTTAATGAACGTAAGTTTTATTTTTTAATTAAAAGTAAAGTACTGTGATGTAAAAAACATGACTATCAACATAAAATTAAAGAAACTTATATTTTATATTACTTTTCAGAATATATGGCAAAGTCTCGTATAAAGTTTACAGAGAAAATTGTGTAGTAATGGTATGTAAGCTGAAAATACACATCGATAGAAAATACCTATTAATATGAAGCCCTTAGATTTATACAAGAGCGATATAAAAATCATCGACCCATAGTAACATCAAATTTTTTAATAATAAAAAGTATTATTAAAGTAGTATAAAAAATATTATTGAATCAGTGTTCCACTGAAACTAACACCTATTTTACAGTTTCGAATAGGCCTCGCCTACTGTTATATACGTTCAACCTTGCAAAAAATGAGCGTACAGAATGCGATTTTTTTATATTAAGGATGATCCAGAGAACCAATGAAACCAAGTCTGGTAGGTGCGTTTCCCGTAGAATTGCTCAACTTCATATACCGTGTGTGCAAGGAGGCAGTCGAGGAAATCTGAGGGCTTACAAGTGTAGGTACTTGTACTTCCGGCGATTCGAGAGATTGGACCATTTCCTCTCCCAGATTTCACATAAAGCGGCGACCGTCTTGAGAACATCCACGTGCCCGAGTTACTTAGTCTACGACCATGTCGACGACCCGGCGAATATTGGCGACCGCCCCGAATGAATTTCATTTAAACGCGTTCGTCGAGTATTATAGAGAGATTATACGTCAGTCGCTGCTGCTACGCGGTTTAGATTCATTAATTTTTTAATTTCACGCACTTTGAATAGAAAATGAGGTTTTAATGGATTAGTGGTCAGACTCGCATTTTACAATTCACGTTCCAACAGATTTCGTTTTAGAAAGACAATATGGTTAATGATGGGAAAGGGCGCACGGTAAGATTATATTTTTAAACATCAAATGATTAAATTTTCATCAAAATTTAATGAAAAAAAGAAAAAAAAATTATTACCCAAGAAGTATTTATTATTTCAGATGGGATATGGTCGAATAATCAAAGTTATTAACATGTAAATATATTATTTGAAATATTACGTGATTATATTGTAACATATATCTATTTTCCTTTCACGGAGAAAGATGTTTACTTTATATTATATGTAAAAGTTTGCAGCTTCTAATATATGTTTCTAAAAGTACTCTACATTTTAAATTTCATAAAATATTTAAAAACCTCTCAGAAACAGCTTGTTCCCTTTAATGAAAGAATTACTCAGTTTATAACGCTTTTATTCCACACTGAAAATAAAAAGGGCCGATTATTTCCCCCTAATTTGCTCGAAAACCATTTGAAAAACCTTATTTTCTTTCTGTTCAACAAAATTTACGGAGCCAACAAATACGGGTACTTCAACTGTACATAACAAGAGAAAAACATTTTGCAAAAATAATCGAGGCTTTTGCATTTCAGGCCACAAGAGGCGAATCCCCGAGAAAAAAAAGAGTGTTAACAAAAGATTAACTATTTCAATCTGGCCGGTGTATGTACAGAAATCGGGGCTAAGCGGCGCGGCTTGTAACACAAAGCGCTCAATTCTGCGTGTGTAGACTATGTACTGAATCCGTGGAACTGCCGAATTCAATTTGTCGAATCCGGCCGCCACGTTTGCAGATGAAACGCAAACAAAAAAAGTCCGGAAAAAATGCGAAGAGAGGGAGAGACAGAGAAAAGCAGCTTTGACGAGCGAAAAAAAAAACATCGAACGTAGGGAGTTTCTCGCAGGATGAAGTTCCCAGGGCTAAAAATACGATCCAACGGCAAGTGATTCATTGGAAACGGGGAACTCGGGAAAAACGTCGAATGAGTGTGCGGCGTCGGTGACGAGGTTATCGCTTGATTAAGGGGCCCGGAATGGCGCGAATTGTATTTGGGCAAGGGGAGGGGCACGCGAAATGCAAAATCAGTGTCGAAGAGAGTCGCCGGTGAAAGGATCGACTCTTTTTCTAGGGTGCGCAGAACGCTTCGCACAGAGTCTCGATTGTAAAGAAACAAAAGTTTTTTTTTGAGCGCACGGCGTGCATTCCTTTGAAAAGTACGAAACAATGTCTTATTGTGTGCCGAGTTTCTAAAGGGCCGCGAGTTCCTACGAAACAATGAGTGTAGTTCAATATTTTTCTTGATAATTAACTTTCATGGCGATCGAAGCGCCGAGGGTACGGCATGAAGCGCCGATAAGCTTTATTAATTTATAATGAGAATTCTTGGAAGTTATTTTGGCCGAAGGAAAGAAGAAGTGGTTCTCGTGATATGATTTGAATTATGCGAGAATAGAGGTTAGAAATTTAGTCAAAGTGAAGATACAAATAGACTAAATGTCTAGACTAGACTAATTTTATTAGAATATTGATTTAACAAAATTAAAAACAATTTATATTTTTGAATATTTAAAAAAAATTTCCATCAATTCGATCGAAAAATAAATGTGTTTCCAAAACTAAAAAGTAGCTATACCTATTTATAAATATTCACTCATACTTATTTTAGAAAATAACGGTTTAAACTGTCAGATGTAGTATAATATGTTTCTAGACTATAATTTTTAAATAAAATTTATTTGTTTAACTTAATTTAATTTTTTAATTAAATAACCAAGCCTTCTTTATTTGCAGAAATACAAGACAGTCAAATTAAAGATTGAACTATTTTACTTATTCGATCTCCGATAATATTGTTTTGTAAATTACATGTATATTAAGTGATATATTTGAGTGAATAATAAAGTGTTTTCAGTAAAAATCTATTGTTTATTAAGTTATTTTTACCTTATGAATAGTTAAAATATTGTTTATCTCATTACTTTAATTGATTTATTTTTTTTATTTTAATTTTTATACTAGTTAAATCTATGCGTGCTACGCACGCTTTATGTTCTTTTGTTTATTAATTTACTTGTTTTCAATTTTATCGCTCAGTCTAACAACCAATCACACCGATTCTTTAAATGAGCCATTACTTCCGACCATAATTTTTTTAAGAGAAGAAAATTTGCTTGCTTTGAATTTTATCACGTAGTACAACAATCAATCACATCGATTCTCTAAATAAGTCATTACTTCCGGCCATAATTTTTTTAAGAGAGTAAAATACTATTACATTAATCATTAACTATTCATTATAAAACCTTAATTTAATAATAAAACCATTTCATGCAACCATTTCCACTCTTCCAGAAACAAATAATTAAAAAACCCATTTTTGAATTCGCGATTCCTTGAAATTACACACGTACACAGAGAGAAGAAAATCTTTACATTAAAGAAACGTCATTAACTATAAACGAACGGACGTTTGGATACGGA
>UXGD01006611.1:0-12223 GCA_900474315.1 Torymus auratus
TTTCATAATTGTTTAATTTGCTATCTCATTGAAATAGCCTATTTTTATGAAAAAATTTCCATTATAGCGCCATTTTGAAAACCTTGAAAAAACTCTTATGCCTTTGTCGCAGATTTTTTGGAATTTTTATTCATTATTTCAAGTCCAGTAAACCTGTAGTCATTTCTTACTAGTGTAAAAACGGAAGTATTTCTTAATTGATGAATAAAAAATTATTTTTTCAATAATTTGATATCTATTTAAAGCATATCCGTATATAAATATACAATAAATAAAATCCATTCTTTTTCGAAATTGTAACTCGGGCTGGAACTTTTAAATACATCTCGTCTGAAATTTATTATAAGTAACGCGAAAGCGACGACGTCTTTTTGTGCAACACCTCGCAGCTTTTACTCCAATTTCTCAAAACAAATTGCCCCCCAGAAAAACATCATCCGGAATAAATTAAGTTAGACTTAAACCTCACATCGCATTCGCCGTTTTTCACCATAGCCGTCCAATTTTCCTCAAACTTTTCACTTTACAAAACACTTACTCGCGCGCGAGTATAACCCATACGCGAATCACATACAAGAACATATCGAAAAATCCTCGCGTCGCGAATAAATCAAACTCGTATTTACCAAGTCGCGCGCGCCTTCAGCTAATTCCCTCTCTCGCGAACGCGAGCTTCTTGCTTATAGACCTGGATAAGAGGGCGGCCGGCGATGGGAAAATTTCCATCGCAGCCCGACGTATATATAAGTTCTGGCGCGTTATCCCCGGCCACATCCTTCCGCGCGCTCGCTTGCTAAAACGTTCGGCGTAACGACGCCGCCGTCGTCGCCGAGTGGCTTCTTGCACTTGCAGCAGGGAAATTATCCGCCCGATAAGGACGCCACCGCTGCCGCCGCCGAGGCTTATAACGATGATAGCGACCCTCTGTCCTTTTTCTTCGTGGCGAGCTAGCGCTGATCGTGGGACGAACTTTCTTGCCGCACGCTGCAGCCGAGGAGCCTGAATTATTCGAGCTGTTTACTGATTTACGCGGACTTTTCCAGCCGCGCAGCGCTCTGCGGGAAAAAAGTTGGGCGGCGCACGGAAAATGGCGCTGAAGGAGTAGGTATAGACTGCCGATGGCCGTTCTTTCACGCGTCGAAGTGCATTCGAATGGTGCGAGAAGTTGCTGGAGAAGATCACGTTAAATATTGAATGAGTTGTTTACGTTTTTTATAATTTTTCCAATTTATCTTAAGGGCTTGTAAGTAAACGAGAGATACATGAACGAAACAAGTAGAGTAAAGGTTTCTAAAAAATAATAAATGTTTCATTATTAAATGTCAATCTTCATAATACAAATGTCTTTAATCGAGTCAATAAATATATTATACCTGAAATACCGTTATTTTTCAAGCTTAGAGAAAATGCAAACATTCAGAAACCGTTCGCTCGAGCAAAATCTTCGCGCGGCATAGAGGCGAAAATCTCTAGCCACAAACTATACAAAGCATCCATTTATCACCTAATCGCGTTGTTTACCATACTTCCCAACACTAGCCCCGGGGCGAAATAACTCTCCAATCCTTTTCCAATCCCACATTCCTCCCCTCGACCTCCCCTCGCCCATATCTCGAGCCATTTATCTCTGCCTCTCTCTCTCTCTCCTTTTCCACTCTCTCGGCCTCGCCGCATACACTGTCACGCACGCGTTCACCATTGGCCGGCGACTCTCCACACCTCCTACTATATACAACACAGCGAGGAAGGAAAGCCTTTCCTCGTGTCGTTTCCGTTGTTCTCGCGCCGTACATAGCGCGCCCCGGGCCAATTATACGCAAGAAATGAGATGCACAGTCGAGAAAGAGTGTGAGTGAGTGAGTGAGTGAGGGAGAGAGACAAGATCGACGTCAGGGTGCGAGAAGGGTGTGTCTTTATGGGCCTCCGCGCGTATATATATCGGCACGCTGGATCGATTATCTTTACGCCGGTATTTTTCATTATTTTTACCCGGCGATCGCTCGCCTTTTACGACGAGAGCGCGTGAAGAAGCACCGCCGTATATTATTGCGAAATGTCCGTGATGGACGTCGTCGACGAGGCGGTAGCTGTACGTCGCGCAGCGCGAGACGAGCGTGTGTGTGTGAGACTTTATCGCATATTCAAATTGATTCTTTTATCTTTCGCGTCGATCGAATTGTCGAAACTTTAATGACGGGAGAGAGGAGCACGGAAAGGAGGTGAAACGAAGTTGAAAGGATGAAGTTACCGCGTGAAGCCGAAAACAACGTGAATTATTATAATGCATATTACGGTGTCCGTTATTTTTGTTTGAATCTGGACAATTTTTAATCTTAGTTTTATTATTTGGGACAGAATTATTATGTAAAGATATATTTATGGGTCGGATTTACGTCTTTTTTCCGTTAATTTACGTTTTATTACGTTAGAAGACATTTAATAATATGTTAGAATTACTGTGATAAATCATCTGAATGACCGATTTTCTAAAAACATTTATATAAATACTGTAGATTAATTCTAGATAAAATATGATCAATCAATATACGTATTTATACTATTTTTACAACGTTCTCCTTATATTTTAAAATCTACAATAAATAATGAAAAGATATTATTATATAAAACATCCTGCCATTCGTTCTACAAGTACAAGAATTAAAAATACGTAATTCTGTACTAGCTTTATGAAAAAAATACAAAATTATTATTTACTTATCTAGAAAAATTCATAAAAATTCTGATACGCTATATATAACATTTTTTTCATATACTTGGCAACAAAGTATTCTAAATTACCTCGCACTCTTCTGGAAACCATGTTTCCGACGAGCGGCGCCATTTTCAGTCTACCTGCCGCAGTAGCCTTTGCATAAAACATCGCGCAAAATGTGTTAAGAAAGGGACGCAAGGAGACGCAGATAAAGAAAGAGCTAGCAGCGACGCGTGTGTGTACGTGTGTGTATGTATGTATGTGTGGGGATCGAGCCCGCTAGCACATAGGCAGGCGCAGATATAAGCCCGAGACACGCACCGACTGATGAGGGGTGGACACGCGAAACCGATTTCTTCCCGGAAACTCTTATTCTCCCGCGGACGCCGAGTTTCACGCGCGCACTCGCTGTTCCTTCGTTACGTATGTACGCGTAGTCCGCCGCTAGCTGCCTTTTCAACTCGCCTATGTAGCAGCCTCGCGATAAGCCGCGGCCGCGCGATTTATTGGAGGGGAATTTTGATTTTTGAAAGAGAAAGAGCGCCAGGAATGCGAAAGTCGCTGTGTTCTAATTACGTTAATTATTGTAATTCGTTTGGAGGGAAATTGTTATGAGATTATAGCTATTACGAAGAATGGCGCGTACCTATGTGTGCGAGCGCGGGCAGAGCGAGTTGCTCGATTACAGAGAATTTCGGTTGGGAAGGTATAAATAAAAACATGAAAGAAAAAGGATAGTTTTTAATTAGATTATTAAATTCGTCTTACGATATTTCGTTTTGTCATTTGCTTCTAAAGTAAAATATTTCCTATTCAATTGTGGACTCTAAACTAACATTTATTACAATTATTAAACTTGAGGAAAAGTTACGTAAAACGAAAACTTCTTATATGACTTTGATATCTTATATGATTAGGCTTCTTTTTGAACATTTTTTTGTTTTAAGATTTTCCTTTTGCACCGATTAGAATTACTTTTAACAGCCAATTCAAGACTAATTTCCTCTGGAAACGTTTTATTATTAAAAGCTAAAATAACCAAAATCCCCCTTATCTATTATAAAATATTAATAAACATAAATATTTTCAAAGCAATAAAGAAATGACATAATATAACGCAAAACACCCCTTGTACCCCCGAAAAAGATATCGCGTACTAAAACATCTTAATCGTCGTACTACAACACCGACCAGTGTCCAGCCGCGCGAATCTCGCCGATGAATAATACCCGGCCGCAATTTAACTGACTTATATTGTTTTTTATCGGCCGCCGCTTGCTCGCCTTATCTCCAGGCGTATAAATTCCCGCGCCAGTGCGCCGACGTTTCGGCACACTTCCGGCCGCACGGGCGCACACACGGCAGATGCGGGGCGCTAAATAACTGGTTCGCCTTTCGAATCTGATTCGAGGGCGTCGAAAGGTTGAGAAATAACAGTCGGCTCCCCGGGCGAACGTATCCTATATACGTGTATGTATGTGTGTACACTCGTGTGCCGCAGCGGATTTATTGGTGTTGTTAGAGACTTTTTGGCAGAGGAGACGAGTTGACAAGGTGTCAATTTCAAAAGTTTTTAATAGATATGTTTATATGGTACTGTATTTGAATTGTGGTTCGCTATGATTCACAGATGAAAAATATTAATCGAGGCGGTTTTCGTAACATAATTTGATTTATATTTATACCTCTTCTTATTAACACAAATATTAACATCAGCTTTGTTATACAAATACGACAATCAACCATGACTACCGTTTAATCTTTGTTTGATTAACTAATTTAAATATAATCATAATTATACAATAAATAACACTTCGTCCATAACATTGAAACAAAAATACAAAGTATTCATTATTATCCAAGAATATCTATGGTTATGTGTCGTGAAGAAGAAACTGGTTGAAGAAATAGTATTTAATTGATGATCTGTTCGTCAATGACTATAACAGAAACATAATACCAAACTCGCATACAACGATATACCTCGTCCTTAATTAGGAAAACCTACAAAATTAATAAATGCCAAGAATCACCAAACATTTTGATACAGACAAGAAACGAGTCTCCGATTGATATTCATTATGCTCGAGCGCGATCGGATAGGCAATATTTTTCTATCCAACGACAATGACAGGCCGTATACGTATGTGTATATGTATGTGTCTTCGCTTTCGTTCGACTTCGCCCCTCGCGTCCAAATTGATTGGCTGCTCGATCATTCGTGACGGGGCTAGCCCGCGTTCGCTCTAATACAAATTTCACGGGTCCGGAGAAATTAAGAAACTATATATATATGTCTACAGACATACGTGTAGATACTCGAGATGTCGAGGCGAGATCGACATCGAAGAGTGTGTCATGTCTGCGAGGTAGAATTGCGGCCTATTGGAAATCTGATGAAGAGATAAGTTTTATTATGGTATCAAAAGTTTACGTCGATTAGGAAAGTTTGAAATTGAAAACGATACTAATATGGCAACAATTTGTTGCATATGTTGATGTCTACTTGCAGTTCTTGAACTTTCAGACAGTGAATTCTTTTTTCTTTTTGTTGATATTTTTGTATATATTTCTGACTGGCAGATCTTACACTTCATATTTGTGTTTAATCTATGATTATTATTATTATAGAATTCGAACTATTTTATTATAGATTAAATTTTATTTCCACGTCAATTCATTTACAGATATCAACATCTAGGCGTACGTATAGTTAAAGAAGGACTGCTGGAGTATGGCAGTAGGAGAGCAAGACAATACAGTATTTCTGTAATTATTGTCTCGCTCTTGTAAATTATTGAAATGTTGTCTCTTGTATTGGTCTTGTCAGTCAATATGAAAAGTATTATTGTCTTGTTTTGAAATTCTTGATCATATTGAAGTTACGCAGATGTGCGACAAAAACGCTCCACGTAGAAGAGGAAGGCACGTAGACGTGAAACATTAAGCCAGTTGACTATATGGGTTTTAGACCTTTTTAAATGTTTTATTGTTAAAAATATTCTTAAATTTAACAAACTTTTAAGTTACAAATATATTATGTTTAATATAAAAATAATATAATTTCGGCACAAGTATAAATAAATGCCAAATTTGAAATTTGATTTTTCCCGCCATATGTCCCGCTGGCCAGAGTCTAGTTCGCACACAGCCGCTAGGCGGTGTACCCCTGCCTGTTGCCTCACGTACCTAAGTAAGCCAGCCTGAGAGAGTAGGAGTCATCAACTACCGAAATTTATTAAGTTAATAAAGACGCCTTTGTGTACGAGTCAAATACTTGTTTTTATGTAATTAGAATATTAATGATCATTTCGATAAATTATTACAATTAGAAAATCTCAAGTTATTCTCAAGACAAGACAAGAGTTTTTACGTTCTGGGCACCACAAACTTGATGTTGCATAGAAAACTGTATATAAATATGGTATCGAATATTGTCTTGAATATTGAGGCAAGACAATACAATATCAAGATTAATCTTGCTATATCGCGCAGCCCTAGTTAGCTCTAGAATAAATTTATGCGTCTGCTTTTTCAAACCGATTTAGTATAATGAACCCGATACCGATGTTCCACGATGCTCTTCATTAAATAGATAATTATGCTATCAGCTAGGCTTGAAGTCGGTTTTGATCTGTCTATTCAAAATCCGGAATAGTTACTATTTCAGTAGAGCGCAATTCAATTTTGATTATCAAATAGTAAATATCCCTTAAAATGAAGTGGGAATTCAGTATTCTGGATTTATATAAGTTACATATAACATATGAGAAGTCTAGAAAAAGTATATACGCTCGCCCTCGAAAAGTTAATGGAAACATTGTCCCCCCACCCATCGTTCACCCGCGCCAGAATTGCATTAGAAACCGTTAAACATCGAAACCAACCGACCTTCAATTTGCGCAAAATCCATCCCACAGCGCGCTTTTCATATAATCTCTGAAATTTTACATGGACATGGTCAGCGGATCTATACCGCGGCCCTCGCATTCAACATCAACGCGCTAGCAACAGCAGCAGCAACGCATTATCGTCGGACAGAATCCTATCAGGTAGGCGATTAAGCGAAGAACAAACGGCGATTCTCCGCGTGGCCGCATTCATCGGGCCGCCTACTATATACGTTGTAACGGACGCAGCATCAGCGCTCTTTTCTTCCGCATCTGGTGCACGCGCGTCGCGTCACCTACTCACAAAGGCCGGCCGCCCAACGTCATTACGTCGTCGCATTATTATACGTATATACACACATTTTCCCGCGAGAGAGAGAGAGAGAGAGAGCTTCGATTCGATGGATTCTGCATGCACCAGGCGTATATATAGGCGCGCGCTCTCCATACACACATACTCGTGTGTTCGTATGCGTGCGTGCGCCACGGCCGTACGGTACTGACCTCCGGTAAATTGCTTCATTACGCGCCGGGGACACACCTCGATGACGCGTACGCCGGCGCGGCGGACGTATAAGCCAGCTAGTTTCGGCAATCCGATGATGCTGTTACCGCGCGCAAACACACACGCGCTCGCAGAGTATAGCGCAGCCGCGGCGGTAGCCGCCGCCAGCAGAGATTGCAGAGGAGAGCAAAACACAGGTGCGGTGTACAGAGAGGGCCGCGGGAGAGGGGAGGAAGCTTGGACAAACATCGAAGAGGAGAGCGTATAAGAGAGGGACGCGCAGGCACAGAGAGAGAGAGAGATGGATGGTGGAGAGAGAGAGAGAGGATGCACGAGAGGATGACACGTCAATCGCCATCAGAGTTTACATACTTGGATGACTTCGCCCTCGCAGCCGCTGCCGCTTCGCCCGAGCCTACAATGGAACGGGAGGGACAGAGAGAGAGGAGAAGGGTTTTCTTTTCATTCGGCCGATCGATCGGATGCAGTGCCCGGTCCACAAGCGCAAAGCACGCGAATGAGCGACCAGCGCGGATCTTTCGCCGCTCTATAAAGTCTTTGTTGAGTTCTAATTATAATTGGGGGATCATCGGAATTTTGCGGTAGAGTTTGCTTTTCGATATATGAGCGAAAATTAATTTGATAATAATGTCGTGGTCGAAGGGTTGACTATCCTGATCTACTGCATACATATATGAGAATTGTGAGAGTAGGGTACATTATAAAAAGATAAAAATATGTATAAACGCGTTGATGTAATCTTTAAAAAATAGAAATGTCCAATAGGCTGCGGTAAATGTTTCATGAAAAAATTTCTTTTTCGGAAAGTGATCTAAAAGTGTCTTTGTGTAAGTTTCAAAGTTAAACGAGACTTATTACAATTTAAATTATGTTCAATATTATATCTTTATTAACAAAAATCGTTCAAACGTCACTTTTTATTACAGTTGCCATCATGGAATCTTTATGACGAAGGCTATATGAATATTAGAACATGACCCTTTGGTATCTTTTCTACATTCCTCGTTTCCAATTAAGTGCAATTAAAAACTATATTATTTATTTTAAACCAAATATTAATTTCACTATAGAAACCCCGGGCGATTACAAATAAAATCACTTACCTCTATACATCGAGCCGTTTTATTACTATAAACAAAAGCAGCAACGCGCCGGCCGCACCATCATCCGACCCATCCGCTGCCGATCGCATCGACGCATCACGTGCACGCTCATCGTGTATATGTTTGACAAGAAGCAAATTACAACGTTCACGCGGGCTGCGCGCTTGCGCGGATGAAACGCAGGAAAGTTTGTATGCACGCTCATAGTGTATGTGGATGCTGCTGCTGCCGGCGCTTGTTTTCAACGGTAAACGTCATTGCTTAACCATGGCTCGCCGGCCATCGTAACATTTGCCGCCCTCGCGATCGATCGATGCTGTAATTAACGAAATTTTACAGAGAGAGGGTATATACGGGCGCTCACTCGGTTCCCGGAAGCGAGTTACAGGCCGCGTGAGTGTATGTAGAGGGTCGCGTGTTAGAGCGACGATTTATTATTGCTTTAGCGATTAATATTGCCGGAGAATATATTTAATTTGGCGAACGGTTTTGGTTTCGGAGTAAGTATGGAAGTTCTTTTTGGTGAAAATAAAATTCCGAATTGAAAGTTTAAAAATAATATTTTTGATAAAAGAAACTATTCTCTGTTTTATGTTAGTTGAACAATGCACGAATGCGAAGAAAAACTATAAGAACTACAATAAAGCATTTTAATTTAGATGCTTAATTTAATGCCGATATACGTTTTCCCCCTCAGTAGAAATCATTCTATACCTCTTTTATCGCCAACCACCCTGCACTTACATCGACATTACTTCCTAATATACACATTACAAAACTCATTTTTCCCTCGATCCTCAACACTTCCCCGAATTACATTCTCTTACACCTGCAGCCCTGCTCCCCGCCGCTGTCTCGCGCCAAAAAGACATTACGTGTATCTCTCCTTATTAGTCCGCCATGAGGCAATCGCGAAGCGCAGAGTACAGCCGTGTCGAGCCTTGATAATCGAATCCGTGGAACGAGAGACTCTCTATCTATCTGGCGCGCTCGAAATAACAATTTTCCCGGTACGCGCAAATCGTCGCGCGACGACGCCCAAAGGATACATCATCGCGGGGCGGCCGCCGCGCGAACCCGGACTCGGAGCTACAACAAAATCGAATGTTCAGCACGCGTGTATGGATACGCGGCGGGGATGTGCGCGGGGGGTTAACGCAGCTAGAGAGAGAGAAGGTTTAAAGTCCGGGTCGGCTGGTAATGAGGTTCGGTTTTGATTAGCACGGAGACTGTTTAACGGTTTGATACCTCGCCCGGTAATCGAATCCGGACCTAATCTCTCAAGTTATAACCGAATTATTGCCTCCTCCATGCACTTGGCGCTCTCGCTCGCTCACCCCCTGCCCTCTCTCTCTCTCGCTATACCGATCCTCTCTCACCCCTCACACTCCTCTCGCCTATCCGTCCCGTACGACATTTCATTTCGCGTACTCGCGCGCGGGCACCGAAACTATAACCCTTCGGTGTCATGCCCTGTCTCTCGCGCTCTGGGCTTGATTTTCCCTCTCGCTCTCTTCGGCTACGCGCTCACGCCGCCGCGCTGCTGTACGCTTTAACGACGCGGAAGCGGATTATACGCGAGCTGTACGTATACGGAGAGAAGAGGAGGTGGGGGTGGAGGACGTGACGAGGAAATCTAAAATGCTGCTGGGGCGCCTATTTTCGATTCCATCGGTTCTCCGTGCTTTCGGCGTCATCCGTGATGGCTCCTACTCGAGGCGTATTAATAGGTTTTTCGAGTTCTACTGGAATATTGCGGTGTCATTGCAGAAAGTGGAAAAGGTATTCGAGGAAGAGTGTTAATTTAATCGAGAATTTTTATTTGTTAAGGTTCAATGTCGTGGTAAATGTTAAATGCACGTATAAAGTGAATAATAGGGAAATGGGATGTGATTTCGAAGTATGTTCTTAGAATTGTATAGGACCACATCGGAGAATAAAATGTTATTCCAATACAAAAATAGAAATTTCGCTCGATAGAAATTATTTTTCCTACACATTGTTTTCTGCTTTTAAGTTATAATATATAGCTAATTTATGATTATAGCACAAAGAATTAAAATTAATCTTCTTTGTTAAATTTTATGAATATGAATTTAATCGATTTGGTCATTTGTAAATTTTGCATGACTATACTTATATTTTGGTGACTTATTTCATTGAATTATTTTTTGCAACTTAAACTTATGAAAGTTTTACTGGATTGGCAAGAAACGATTTTCTATCAAAATAACGAGTCATCCTCAAATATTAAGTTTCATTTAAAATCAAATCCTTACCACACTTTCGATTGAACTTTTATATTTTCAATCAGTAAATATTCAATATGTTTCATTTAACAATTATTTATAATGAATTTTGTCCCATTGTTAAAAAACCATAGCAAGTACAATATCGTACAATATAAAGGGTGAAGAGTTCACACCGCAGAATCAGCTTCACCGTATCAGACCAACTTTCTGAATCTCGATCGCTTGCTTCAGCATGATACCCACTCATATTCGTCCTTTAAAGTTACAAACATCTCTCCGATACATCTTCCGCTTAACGTGCAAAAAATTTCCACATAAAACTTGCCGCTAACTCCTTTCTCATGTCCTCTCTCTCTCTCTCTATCTATCTCTTCCTCTCCCTCAACATCCTTTCGACACGACTCTCAGCATCCTTCCTCTCTACACATCTTAGACACAGGCTGCACTCGCGCGTCCACGGCTCGTATTAATAATGCCCAGCTCTATACTCCTGCGCCCCGTTATACCTTTCCCGCGCTGCGCATCGCGCGTTACGCAGCGCGTATATATACATACATACAAGAGACGCCCTATCGATTCGCGAGCGCAAGCGCGGGATATCATGTCGCGCGTAATGCCGAACTGATTGGCGCCGTTAAAGCGAGCGCGAGTGCGGGAAAAAGCGCCGGGGCTTTTAGCGCGACGCGCGAAGATGGGACAGGCGCGGACGCACGTTCGCAATGTTTTATAGGGATTGGCGCTCGCGAGCGAGCTGAGTTTTTCCTTTTTATATATACGAGCACACGTGCGCGCAGAGCCTCGTCGCTCTATGCGCCTTTATGGGATTTATTTCCTTTCGGAGCGTGCGAGAGCGCCCGCGTAATAACGAGGTATACGAGAATAATATGTATAATGCGTTGCGTGCGATGCGAAGCGGAGGATGGAGAGGGGTTATATGGATATATAAGTTTATGGATTTTCCAGGCTTTCGTTTTTCTGGGTCTATGTAGCTATCCGGGCGAGGATGACTCGACGATAATTTCAGGCTGGTTGATATCAGGATTATATTGCTGATTGCGAGTTTCATGATAGTGGTCAATCAGAGGAAGGTTAAAATGAACCTTTCCATAAGTGATAAAAGAACTTTTATATGTTAGAAGCTATTGAAATCTTTCGCAATCACGAAAACGTATAAGTACTATCCATTTAATGAAGAACATAGTGGAAAATAGGTATTGGGTTCAGTAGAATGAGTCGATTTTAACAAATAGTTGCAAACGATAATTCTCGAACTAAATAGGGCTGCACGATATAGCAAGATTAATCTTGACATCGTATTGTCTTGCCTCAATATTCAAGACAATATTCAATACAATATTTCTATGCAGTTTTCGATACAAGACCAAGATTGTGGTGACAAGAATGTCAAGAATCTTGTCTTGTCTTAAAAATAACAACGTTTTCTAATCGTAATAATTTATCGAAATAATCGCAATAAAAGGGGTACAACACCCTATTGTTGAAGAAATAAAGATAAAGGGTAAAATATCATGAAAAACGGGAGGATTATTATTTATTAGTTTTATAATCTTCTGCTATATCCCCTCGAGCCGGCTTACTTAGATACGTGAAGCCAGAGGGAGAGGGTACGCCGACTAGCGGCAGCGCGCGAACTAGGCTCTAGCCGGCAGCACATATATGGCGGGAAAAATCAAATTTCAAATTTGGCATTTACTTATACTTATGCCGAAATTTCATTG
>UXGD01006612.1:0-12223 GCA_900474315.1 Torymus auratus
ATATAAGTTATATTTACAATATATTTTCATTATTTTATTATAATAATATTTTTTATCATTTTTTTAGGTAATTTTGGTCAGAAAGGCCTATAGTTGTAAGACCATCTTAATTTAATTTCCACGTACTTTATTAAAACCACTATTGCCTCCTCTTATTACACACTTTAAAGCGAACAATGAAATTCCACCTGGAAAATGGAAAACCCGTATTTTTACCAAAGACACGAAAAAAAAAACTCGTTAACCCAAAAGTGAAAGGACTCGATTTTTCGAGAAACATAATGCACATCGTGACACTATAGTAGCATAACATCGCCGCGCATTACGCAACGCGCGTTGCCCGCTCGCGATGTTTGGAAATAAAATTATTGTCGTGCGGCAACGATAATACCTGGCTGCATAATGAAATTAATGCGCTCGTGCATGCGCGCGCTGAAACAATTTGCCTCATTGACGAGGAGCAAATCAGCAATGCTGTCGGTTACGATATATATCTATATATTCAGGGCGAACCGAAATTGCGCGCACGTCGCATATACGCGATCGGACGACTTTTTTGCGATACAGAGTTTGTAAAATCTTCTTTTTTTTTGTTTCGGGTAAATATAAATTCTTGGAAAGGATTTTTAGCTTTGCAGTTTGCGCGCGAAATTGCCGCGGAGTTTTAGTATAAAAAATGAAACAGTAGAAATTGTTTTATTAGTCAACGCGCGGTATGCGTGTTTGCTGTTCCACTTGGAACAAATTTGCTTTATTTATCGAAGTGTTTTATTTAATTATCCTCTATTGTTTTTATAGACAAAATCTAGGATTCGTTCATCTCAGAACCAACAAAAATTGATTGATTGCGAGACAAACAATTTATTCAGCTTATTACCAAAAGAAAATATCGTTTGAAAAAAAAGCAATTCATCAACCTCGAAAATAGCCACTTCCATCGCCATTTTTCACTCAACAACAGGAACCATCATTGTCTCGGTCTTCCGCTCCAATTAATCCCCCCACTATTAATTCGCAAACTTCACGCGCAGCGTACATCATCCACACGCATCTCTTTCATTCTGCCTCCCTATTGTTTTTAACTCCGCACTTTCCCGCAATATTCCAAAATATATATCCATAACCTACCGTGAGTCGCTCAATTATTCAATCCTCGCGGGTACCGTAAGTGCGCAAACGCAAACGAATGACCCCAACGCGGTATATAATAATTCGATTCCCCCGGGGGGGCTTCGAAATTTTTCCGCCACCAGAGCGAGCGGAAAAGCGGATGGCGTTGCGGCTTTATACGAGGCGGAGAGAGCTCGACACGTGTGAACGCGGAAGACGTGGGCTTCGGATGGTTAGGAGAGAGCGAAGGAAGGAAAAGAGAGGTGGAGTAATTCTATAAGAAATCAGCGGGGTTTTGCGCCCAAGGTGGGTGAGAGGAAAAGTTTTTTTTTCTTTTTTTTTTTTCTTTTTTTGCTGTTCGCCGGGTAAAGTGGATTGGGACGGTATTACTTGGCGGTATTGTTTTTGTATCGAAATGTATCTTGGATGGTTTATATTTCGAAAAATTAAGGGATATAATGCGGGACGGAAATAGGAGCATTTATTGAAAAAAATATAGTATTGCACTTGATTGATGGTATTTTTATAAAAGAAGTTCATTCTTTTTTTTTTTTTTTTTTTTTGTTAAATATTGTATTACGATGTATTGCATTTTATTTAATTTTATCAAACAATTCATAAAAATGAAAATTCTGAGAAAAGTTTACCGTTTCACAAAATTTGTAACGGCACGAAAGCAACCGTTTTTAACGAAGTAAACCGAACCTTTGTAAAAAATATAAACAAAACCAGAATCGTATTTTTTTATTTCTCTAGAATATAAAAATAAAATCCATCAACAACAAACAAAACTCCATTCTCCAATTTCCAACTACACCACTTTGCAAAACCTCACCCCATCACCCAATCAACAAAACCTCTCCATCACATCCGCGTGCAAAACCTACTTGCAACAGTTACATCGAGCGCTCGGCCGCGAGTAGCGTTACAGCGTTCTACCATAATCTCGTTCTAGCAGATTAAGGCGTCGTCGTCGTCGTCGTCACAGCGTCTACGTCGCGTGCGGTAAATCTCGCCGAGTCGCGCAAGTTCCGGGGCGTCAAAATTAAGTTAGGACAAAGTAGCTTTTAAGTGCATTATAAACACCGAATATAAACGCGCGCGAGCCAACACTATTTCGCCTCTGCCTTCTAAGTATAATACCTACGCGCTCCATTACTCGCTGTCTCAACTATATATCAAACTCGAGCATAGAATTCTCGAAACCACTGCATATGTATTATACGTGTTTTTAATACACCACATGCGGATATATATACACATATGAAAAACGCAATCCTCCTTTATCAAAAGTAAACACGCGCGTGTGCCTATGCGCGTCTTGCGCATTTTCACATTTTCATTCCGCGGCTTTCTCTCCCTTTCCCGTCGACGATTTGCACAGGTCGGGGGTGGGTGGCGACCGTCTGCGCACGGTGTTTCCACTCGTTAATCCCTCCGCTGCGTATATATATGTATAAGTATACACGCGCCCTTGTGATTATTCATCATCGCGTCCCGAAAGTCAAGGCGGCAAAACAAAAGCCAAAGTCTGTTTCGTCTACACATGGGTATTATGCACACGTAAGAAGACGCGAATATATAGTATCGAGGAAAGAAGAAGAAATATGTACACGCTAGCGTTGATTATCTCGTTTACCGGCGCTTTGAACGCGCTCTTTTTTCTCCATCCCGCGCGCTGGCGGATTAATTTTTTTCTCCCCCGTATACGCGCACGCTTTCGCAGCAGCTCCCTCTTTCCTTTATTTCGCGCGTATCTCTCTCTCTCCCTATCCTCTTTTGTGCGCGCGGCAAGCCGAGCTATTGTTCCGGCCGCGAACCTTTTCGTGCCCCGGGAAACAGATTTTTCAGTGTGTATGCGTTTATATGCGCGTATACTCGTTAAACTCGTGCGCGTGTTACACACACGCATAACGCGAGGCCCTGACGTCAGTGTCAATATTGAAGGTATTATCCATGCGCGAGGTGAGCTTTTTAACCAGCCGGTGGTGCGCGGGCGTAGAGCAGCAGCGTGTATATATACGTACGAGATTTTCGCCGCGCGAATGTTTGCACGGTTTGAAAAAGACTAGACTTTGTAGCAGACGTTCGTTTTTCTGCAAATATCAAAATGTACGTTATTGCGAATTCTCCGAGGTGGTGGGTTTTTAAGCGTTTTCTGCGGAAATTGTTCTGGCAAATACGAGCGCGAGCATGTTTTTCGGATGCTGGGGAAGGTTTCGAGGAAACATTAATCGATTTGACGATTGCAGGGTGAGAATTTTCGGAAGTGTAAAATTTCGAGCGTCGGGAGTAATGCTTCAGGTGAAATTACTTAAGGTGTAAGGAGGTCTGCGAAAATGTATTAGAAATCGATGGAACGTTATTTTTAGGGGTAGATTTAGTAGTTCCACAATATTCTTCCTATTTTTTTTAATAAACTTTAGTATAATATTGTAAATGACAAAAATGTGTATTGGAATAATCGACATTTTCTAACCAGTACATTAATTTAGTAAACTAAAAAGGTTCAGGGGCTCAGAAAACGTTAATGAGCTCACCTGTGAAAATCAATGCAACGAAAATTAAATTTTTATCGAATTTTTGCTCGGAAAAACCTCGAAACATTACATGATTCGAAAGTTATTGTTATGTTATTGTTATGTATATGCCCAAACATTGCAATTGCGTATGCTTAAAAGTTTATTCTCACCTACATACACTTTGTAATGCAAAAAAAGAAGAAATAAAATATTTCCGAACTATTCGGTCGCATCCTGGTTATTTTCACTGTTTTTTTTTACATTTATTTTATATCTGTAATTATAAATCGTAAAAATATTTATCAACATTGCATCGTGCATTTATAAAAGAATCTTTAGTATAGTATAAACAATATAAACAGCAAACTAGCCCAACAAACTTGTAACTTTCCCGATACCGTTTCATTCCAGAAATTACACGAAAATTCTCATATATATAGAGCCAATGCAGCCAACCGCCCGGTATAAACTCTCGGTCGAATCGCGGTTATTTGTTACCGATATTTTCAGGGATTTTTCCGAGTAAACATTTTCTTCCTAGCAATATATATACATCCATCCTTAAAACCACTTACACAAAACGTACTAAAAAAAAAAGAAAACAGAACTTACACCGCAGTATATCGATTAAACTTTTCCAACTCTCCCTCCCCCAACCTAATTAAAAGAATCGTTAATTGAAATCCGCGTTTTCGCGCTACACCCAGCAGCAGCACCAAGAACTGGGTTACGCAAACTATCCTCCGCGTTGTACCGCATCGGAGCTATGCGCGAAGGCGTCGACGACGCACTCAAAGCTGAGAAAAATGCATCGGACGAAGAGCCGCGCGCGCACCACTCCAAAAAAATGGGAAAAAAATGAAGAACAGTGTCAACATCGTGTCGTCGTCATCGATCTCAGCGTGACTCGACATAGGCATGATTCGACGTGTTTTTCACATTAACGCGCGAACGTCTTACGCCTCGTCACGTATAAATAAGGGACGTATGTACATGCATACGTATTATTAGCGGTGAATAAACGCAGACTCTTTCTCTTTCTCCGAGATTTTCCCTCGAACGCCGAGGGAGACGGGCTAGCATAATAAATTGTCACGAGCGCACCGGAAAAACGATTTCACCCAGACGGCGCATATATGTATACACTGTACACTCGCGGCGAACTTGTTTTTCCCGTCCACGAGTACGTGTATATACATGTGTACATATATAATAATAATGTAACGGCGGCGGTACTTCGGCTTTTCGCGTAATAAGAAGACGTTAGGCACGAATTTATGCGCGCTAGACCCGCGCTGTATGTGTGGAATTTCACCGAGTAGAAGGAGAGAGAACCGGTAGAGCATACTACTACTACTTCTACTACTTGTACGTGGAATGGGAATAATTGGAGCGATTCGATTTTTCAGGAGAGGGTAGAGCGAATGCTTGGGTCAGCGGTTTTGTTAATTTCGCTGGTTTAATGTAATTTCCGGTAGAGTTAGAAGATTGTTTTTGTAACAAACCGATTTTCATTTCGGTAAAGAATACCAGCAAAAAAACGTAAAAATTAAGTCTTTTTCTTTGACAGAATATATATTTCTACTTTTCGAACTTATTCGATATATTGTAAATTATTATATGAAATACTGCTTCCGCTCATTACCATCGCAATCGCACACAGACCTCGATAACGCCACTGCATTATCCAAGAGCAAAACCATTTTCGAAATTACCACGCACACAAATACGCACGCACGCAGCAAACCACCTCAAACGGCGCATTAGTCAATAACAAAATGACATTACAAACACACTCATATTCCATTCTCACCCTCGTATATTATATATCACCTGCGCGCGAGCGATACACACAGCTCTCGCTCGCTATTACGGCTGATTTCTTGCTCATCCAGCTGGTGTTTGCTCTCTCTTTCTCTCTCACGCATACTCGCACGAGAAGGTCGAAAATTTGTCGCAGTGGCTGCCGGAGTTTAATTTCATTTTGCACGCCGCGACGAGCACAGAGCAAGAGAGAGACGGAGCGCCGATGAATTATTCATTAACCTAATGGCGTAATGCATGTCATTTAGACTTGTGCACTTTGACGGCGAATACGATAGCGAGGGAGCGAGTGCGACATTATATATGCCGCGGTTGGAAAGAATAGATTTGGTTTTTTCACATAAAAAAGATTCCTGACTTTGGTATAGGTACGTCGTTTCAACCAATTCGGTGGCTGAAGAAAATGTAATGATAAAAATCATTTGAAGGAAGCCGATGATTTCAAGTTAAAAAAAGAATTGTCGTTTTATGTGAAAACCAAACAAATAAATGGTTTGAATTCATATAGTCATTTGAAAAAATTGTTCTTAAGCTGAAAAGGTAGGTATCGTTTAAAGTGAAAAATCGCCTAATAGGTATCATCTGAAAACATCAGACAAAGACATTACCTGACAAAATTATGTGAAATAACATATAAGGTAATGAAAATATTACTTGGAGAAATCATGCTTCTTAAATATATAGAAGAAATTAGGAGTGGCAGACTATTCGGAATCCGAACTACTAGGTCTGAACATACAAAATTGCGCGAACTTCAATTGAATAGTTTCAAATGATCGAACATGATCGAAAGGTTAGAAGTGAGCGAACTGTTTAAAGTTCGATTGAATAACTCGAAATAATCGAACTGGCCAAAATAATCGAACTGTCCAAAACAGTCGAACTTTTCGATATAATTAATTCTCACCGGCTGAAAACAACTTTTTGGATAAAATTTATACTGTGATAGTTCTTATAAATAAAATATGACTTTCGTATTTCAAGGACGTATTTCAAAGAGAATTGAAAAAATTATCTTTTTTATAACAATTTTGGTGGTACCTGTCTTTAAGGGGATATTGTACTCGTGTACTCTGTTTTACCGACTGAACACGGTAAATTCTATATTATCAAAATAAATATATCAAATTACGTCTTATAAGGAGATAGTTGCCCTGTGCAATGTAATAATCTACCAGCCTACGCAGTTTGGAGCCCAAATATCAACGGCACCCTAAAAAATTATTCGAACGAAAATAACCTAATTTTTCTGTCGGTAAAACACCACCTTAAATTTTTGACTATTAATATTATCCGATCAACTATATAATTGAATATGCACAACTTCAAAATAAACTTGATATATGTACCAAAGATAAACTTGATACCTCTGCCCAGTTTCGAGTTATGCTGCGAACCAATTCATAACATACATACACACCCACACATACACACACATACATACATACACACACACATACATACAGACAGACAATTTCTGGAAAATGCATATTACGACTCAGGGAGCTCAGAAATATCAAAAATCATCAAAATCTCGAGGTCGAAAAATTTCACCGTTACCAAGCTTTCTCTTTGAGAAAGCAAAAGGGCCCATTGGACGGAAATGTGAGCAGTAGGCTTCATTTTTAGGTGCCAGAAATCGACTCTCCAATGCCCGCGAAAATCCGTTTCCCAGCGGGTATGAACTCTTCTTGTAAGACTTTGGCAAACATTTTCTGATTCCCAAAAATGAATCTTTGTACCCTCAGTTTAAACTCGAAAGTCTTTTTCCAAAAAAATGAGCTATTATATTTGAAATAAGTAATTTCCTAATGAATATTGCTGAAATCTCACTTTATTCTATCTTCGGTAAATATTTGTACTAGATGATTGTAAACTCAAATGGAAGTAAACTATAAGACCTTCAATGCGCTTTTTTCCGTATATCAAACTGCTGATCTGGCTCAAAATTAGAGATCACCAAGCTTTCAGATAAGATCGACCTATTTTCCGACTTTTTATTAACACCTTCGATAATCTATGATTTCAAGCCAAATAAACATTTTGATTCATTAGAAACTCGTTTATTTGAAATACCTATATAATGACTTATACCTTCCGTAAAAGGCCTACGAAGTTAAACTTAGGATATAGTCATTTTTCGGTACCAGAAAATGCTTCTCAAATCCTCAGCCAAATTCGTTTGGAGTTATAAACTTTCGAATAAACGACTTGGAATAATAGACTGCTATGTAGACAAAAAATTGTTTTAATAAAGTGTCGGCGTATTTAACTGAGCACAAGTAACGGTATTTTGTTTCACAATACTTTGACTAAAAGTAGCCATTGTTGAATATAAATCAACATGTGTGGAAAACATAAGCGAGTTAGAATACTAGAATACAAAATCCACTTTTTCCATTCTTTCTGCCATGTTGCTTGGATAATTCCAATGTACTTAGTACAAATTCTTATGCAATAACCCAAAGAAAAGCAATGCCTACTATCGGTGTTTCGACACCAAAAACTGGATTGTGTGATTTAAAACGCAATTATATGCTACGAAATGTTTCAACTTTGGTTCTTTGCGGGGTAAATTCCGTTAAGTAGAGGATATTTAATGCACCCACATCGAACACCTGGTATATATGTATATACTTCTGGATACAGACACCAACTACCATGGGAGGTCGAATATAATACACGGCGTATGTACGCGAGTAAGAGAGGAAGGCCATGCGTCATCCTTACACGGTTCAGGACCTTCCGCGTGTTTTCGAAGAGAGAGCAAGAGAGAGAGAGAGAGAGAAGCTGGGAAGGTCTCCTGGAGCTCGTAAAATCGAGGCGCTGGAGTGAGTTTACACAGAGGTGTTTTTTTGTTTGTGCTTGGAAGTTTTCTTTTTTTCTCTTAAGTGTAACAAAAATGATTGGGCCGCATTGATTTTCGAGGATGTTAAATTTGTTTTGACAGTATTTTCTTATTATCAATTATTACCATTATATGCGGGGACCTTTTAAGCATTTCTTATACTCTTACCGTGAAAGATTACGATTTTCCATACACTATGATGCTTAGGACATCAGTAGTTATACATAAACTCGAAAAGATTTTCGCTACGTATTTCGCGTTTGCTTTCATAATATCACCATGATAATTCCTCCTTAAAATTCCGAAACAATGGATTAAATTCGTTTCATATAACGATGAATACATTACTCCGATCATTAACATTTTAACATGGAAATGCATGCAACGAAAATGCACCGATCCGATCACATTTGATATTATACCTCGCCGGTTTTCAACTAAAAATTCATTCCCAGCAAATACACGAACAATACGTAACCCAAACGCCGATAAGTGCGTTTGTGTCCCCCAACAATTCAAAATGCATTTCAGTGCAGCTCTATACCACCGTCCTCTTTAAAAGAAAAAATAAAATGTATTTAAAACCTCCAGTGTATATAGGATTAAACCATCGTCACTGCAGGATTTCCATTACCATCGTCGCGCGCGCGCGCACGTGCCTCTCCGTCTCTTTAAATCGACAACATCAAACGACGAAAACATCCCCATACCTCTCTCTTCCATACAACGCATCAACATCCTCATACATGCATTAAAAATAAAGCGATAAAACCCCGCGCGGCTACCGCTCGCTTATGCATACCCCTTTATATATATATACATATATCCGCAGTCGACGAGCCACACACTGGCATACATGCATGTCCGAGCAATTATTCGAAATTGAAGTGAAAGAAAACGAGCGAGCGAGCGCAGGCTTTCCCTGAATTTCCATGCAAATCGGCTTGTCAAGGGGGAAAACGCGCGCGCCAGGAAAGAAAAAAGCCCTCCACCTCCCCCCTCGCAAGAAACCTTCCCTCACACGTACACATACATAGGGCCGCGGGAGCCAAGAGGCAAGAGTGAAAAGGGGGCGCAAGGTAAAGACTCTACCTTTCTCTCTCGCACTTTGTCTTTCCTCTCTCGCACCCGCGCCCCGACGCCGCCGCCTCGTTCGCTCTTATAAAATCCATATTCCTCCTCAACGCGCGGCAGAGAAACAAGACGGGGCTGCTGCTGCTGCTGCTGTGAGGGTTAAAAGGAGAGAGAGAGAGGCGACGACGACGGTAGCAGCAGCAGCAGCCTCGGGCGAGTCTGCGCTCGCATTACCGCCCTGTCAACTCTCCGCGGGCGGTGTACACACACACATACACGCACGGCGTCCCCGAAGCCGTTCATTGACCGCGTTTTTCGGATCGAGCTCTCCAAGACTCTGCTACCGATAACTTGCGTCTTTTTTTTACATATACGTATGTATATATATACACAGACTTTCGTGTTCGAACTGCTGCTGAGTCTGAGGTGCGGGCACGCGGGGGATGTTTTCTTTGTCGTTGTTATATACAGAGGGGTAGGCGCGTGCTTACGTCGCTACGCGCTCGAGGGCCTACGTACACCCCCCTGCGCTGCACTGCACCTCGTGCTGCAGGTATATAATCTCTCTCTCTCTCTCACCTTTGTCACCCTTCCCCCGCAGCGTATATAGCGCGAAAAAAAGAGCCCACGCGCGCGGGTTTATTAAAAAGCAAGCGCAGCGCGTTTCTTTTTCGCCGGTGCATATATATAGGGAGGAGAGATGAGAGGGTAATGGGCGAGGTGCGTGACGCTGGAATTTATGGATTTTTCAAGGGTGCGGCGCTATAGGTGTGTCTTTTTTTTCAAGAGAGAAAGAGAGGAGTGATTGGGATTGGTTACGTTGGGGCTATGGTTTGACCCCGTTTTAAAGGGATTTTTTTGTCGATGGGATATGGGAAGTTTGCTGGTCGAGTGCGTTTTCGGTGCGGACGTGAGAAGAGGATTATTCAATTAAGGTGGGATACGGGTTTTGTGTGTATATGGTGTGTACGAGAGAGAGAGAGAGAAAGGGTTGTGAGAGGTAGCGGATGCGTGTAATAGTAAATCGATGATGCGCGTGCTGTAGTGCGTGAACAGCGGTATATGAGAGTGGTTTGAACCGATAGTTTCGTGGAATCGCAATAAAGATTTTTCGGATACTTTAAAAGAGAATAACTGGTTTAAAGCTAATGACTAATAAATCTAAAATAATAGAATAGGATCGGCGAACGTAGAAAAAAAAAATCATTTATTATTTCAATTTACTCCAATATCCTACTTATAAAACATTACACACATAAATTTCTTATAACCACGCGCATATATACTTGGAATATAGACTCTATAACGATCCGCGCGAATGCAAATATACTGCATAGAGCTGAATCCAAACAACCCTTTTAAGGCGGCAGAATGCCAACGTAATCGGTTTCTTTTTCCTACTTCCACTTAAAATCTTAAAAAATCGCTCGCTCCCCCAGCACCCTTGTAAAATACCTACTCTCCTCACCATACACATATAAAAAACCACCTTAACATTTTTAATCCACCCACAATTTTTCCCCAAACCCACCCCCGTGTGATAAATACACTCCGACCATCATCCACCTTCTTTCCATAAGACCATATCCCGGAAATTCCCTGGCCAGATATCGCGCCCGCGCGCCTTATACTCTCAGCGCAGCGCCACGAAGCTGCAGGGCCGGAGAAAGGAAAGCAAAGGGAGACAAGAGAGGGAATTCATTACGTCGAAGGGAAGAGAGGAAACTCTTATATAGGTATATATACATATACGGGCGTCGCGTACACTTTCCCCGTCGGGGCCGCGCGAAAAAAGGAGCCGCACGCGCGCGAAACCGCTAAAATATTCACTCGCTTAAAACGCTTGTTTATTGCGCCGTGCCCGAGAGAAAATCTTCGAGAAGAGGCTGTACGCGTGTGTGTGCAGGACGTGCGGAGGAGAGAGAAAAAAAAGAACAAATAGACGCGAGCGCGCGCCGGTTATAGAGAGCTGCGGAGGTTTGCGGGAGGGAGAGAATGGTTGGATGCTTTTAGGTAGACGCATACGTGTGTATGAGTATGCGAGTAGTGATGAATATGGAGGAGGAAATATTGTCGTTGTTGTAATGACATGGAAAATGTCGGTGTGCGACGTTGTATCTTTGAGACAAGTTTTAAATGAATTCAAATAGTAGGTTGTGCGATTATGTGTATGTAGGAGCATTTTCATCATTGTTATTTTAAAAATTTGCATTGTATTTACATATAATAGAGGTCCGAATTTGATTTTCAAAATGATTTAAACAATTAAATAAATACATTAAATATGTAGTAGTCAAAATATATTTATTTTGGTAAAATGAAAAGAAGTAATTTAAATCATTTGGGTTTTTAGCATCTTAGACTAATATTCAATCCATTATACAGACAAATGATGTAAATTTATACGCTAGTGCATATATAATAATATGAGAATACAATAGTCAAGTATAACAGCCATGTGACATATAATACGAAACATAAAAAAATTGGTAATCAGAATTTACGACTATCGGCGTATAGACCTTACGATCTAAAAAGCATCAGTTGAGGATTTTATTATAGCTTTAAAAAATGGATGATAGGTGCTATCTGATTCAAAACGTTCGATTAATACTGGCCAGTACAACCCTTTCACTACCACTATACCTACGTAACTCACACCTACACACACAGTTCCCCCACTCCTCAAAACAAGAAAAAACCGCTGCCAATTCATTGGCACGTAGCTTCCTCAAAATAATTTATTGATTCTTTTTATTAAATTAAAGTTCAAAAAATAAATTTTTCACGAAAAAAATTGGAAAAATTTTATGGAGAATATTAACTTGTAATTTTTTCATTTCTA
>UXGD01006613.1:0-12222 GCA_900474315.1 Torymus auratus
TTAATTTATTAAATACAAAAAGCAGATATCTCGTTCTTTTAGCAGTATACTCTATATGTTTATCCCATTTCATATTACTATCAATTATTATACCCAAATATTTTATCTATATAATATAAAAATACATCAGCAACGGCATATAATACGCCCAAGTCACAAAATTTATTTTATATATTATCAACCCACATTACATTATTATGACGCATTAAATTCCCAATAGCGTCGTTGTTTACGTCTATTTGAAAAGCAATGACAGTATAATCGGAATATCGACGACGGTGGTATATTAGCCCCGCGTCCACATGGGAATATTGTCTCGAAATCAATATGCGAATATTCGATTAAAAGTGAATCTACCGTCGCCTAGAAAGTGAATACCCGTGATTCGCGCGTTATTGCCTTATATTTGCTCTCGCACGTCTTTATGTCATTAAACGACTTTTATTACTTCGAAATTAAATCAAAACTAAAGCAGAAACGGCACGATTTATCTTGAATACTACCGTTTCCTTTTGTTCTTCCCCTAATTCAAGACGAGCCTTTACAAAAAGCGAATAAAGGTCGCACCGCAGACCGCGATATAAATCGACTTTTTTCCTTCCTTTATTAACCCCCAAAAAAACCCTCCATCTAAATCACATCTTTTTTTCTCTCTCCACGTTTCCATTACCTAATTCGCCCATTCACTCCCGCCTAAAAATCCCACCATCGCGCCCGAGAAGACTCCGATACAATGCTATACGCAGTACACCGCAACTGCTGCGCGAATGGAAATCGGGTTACGGCCGCGCTAATCCCTTCCCATTCAGCCCTCCGCATAATCCTCCTCCTGCTCTTCCTCCTCTCTCTCTCTCTCTGTCTCTTCTATTGTCGTCTTCGATGCGCGCGTGGGAGCTTAATGCCACGGCGGTATCATAAATGCCATTAGCCGATGACGAGGACGCGAGCGAGCCTACGTCGACGTAATTGGCTCACGCGCGGCTCGTGTAGTGTTGTTGGCTATATAGGCATGTAAATTCAGGCTTGTAGGCGTGGGAGGGATAGTTTTACGAGGTGTTTGGTGGCGGTCTGTGTGTGTGTGGGAAATGTGTTTACAGGGGGGGATGGATGATAATGCGGCGCGGGTGGTAGCTGTTGAGTCGATTTGCATTCCCGAAAGTTTGGTAATCGGTTCAGCTGCTGCTACTCCAGTGTCGTGGTCGTAATTTTGGAGTATTATACGTGGTAAGCGCGGTATTGGAGACTTTTGGGGTAGTAATTAATTAATGCGAATACGTGTTTTGTATGCTCGCTTTTTCGAGGTGAATTTTTTAATTTAATAGTTTTTTTAGTCCGGTATCGTTACGTGTTACCGGATTGCCGATAAAGAGAGTTTTACAAAAAAATGTTTGAAATTTGTCATGTTTCTTATACATGGAATGTTATAGATGTTTTTTACGTGAAAATCGAACTTTTTTATACAGAATCTGTCAAAAGGGAATATCAACTAAAATTCTAGCACCGTGGATCCATCAACTCCTGCGAAATCCCATAAATTCATCGAATAAAAAAAACGGCCCTTCACCTGTAATAAAAATAATTCATAATACAAACCACTACACCTTCCCTCCCACTTTTCTCTTAAAAACTT
The DNA here is from genome assembly GCA_900474315.1 of Torymus auratus. Classification (NCBI taxonomy): domain Eukaryota; kingdom Metazoa; phylum Arthropoda; class Insecta; order Hymenoptera; family Torymidae; genus Torymus; species Torymus auratus. The sequence continues at coordinate 1,631 of UXGD01006613.1, forward strand.
TTCACCACCTGAACCCCCGTCATCACAATGCACTCCTGATTGAAAAGAACCTCTCGATACCTCCTCCCACCCAAAACTCAATTCCCTCTCAAATCCAAAAAAGAAACTTCCTGCAAACTTCTCTTGGCCGCCGCGTATAAAAATCGGGTCAACCTCTGCCTTCCTCGCGTTATCGCTGCCAAAGACAGTGGCGCATTGTTCCGCCTTCAGCAAGGCTACTTTTTTTCGTATTACGCGCGTGTGCAGTCTTTTTGTGCAGTCAGCAGCGGTTGTATACGATGTAATTGCATTGATTCGTTATCTCTCGGGGATAACTCGCCGGGATTATTCCACTTCGACGAGAGGCTTTCGAGGGGCTTCTTCTTCCCTCTTTATTCGGTTTTTTCCTTTTATTTTACGAGAATGAAGTAATGGCAATTACGCTCTTACTCTCTTGATCGGGCTTGAGAGATGTAAGGAGATTGCGAAGGTTGCGGTGCGCTGGTGCGGGGGATGTCCCTGACGATGAGATGAAAGGAGTTTTATAATATATGCATATAATGTATGCGTAAGAAATGTAATCTGACATTTAAATTGCATATTTTTTCAATATTATATATTATCCTCTGCCCTTTGCCGTACCCGGGACTATGACGGGGACGTAGCGGAGAGGGTCCCATATATTTTTCTTTTTTTCATTTTCTCAATTTTTTTTTTTATTCGCAAAAAGCCAGCTGCTATTACTAGCAAATTTAATATAACGAAAATTCGAAACCTATATAAGATTTTGATGCTTTATATACGCGTTACTTTTTGAATCATCGAAAGAGATTACTACAGAGCTTTCATATACGACTACAGCGTAATCACACAATTACATTTCTACGAAATAGAAATATCAGAAGCTCTCGCCCAGCGCGTTATTTCTTCAGCACAAAGAGAAATATCTCTTCTATTATTAACAAAAGACAGGCGGGCAAAAAGGTTTTCGCGATCCTCTCGAAATTAACTATGATGGATATATATACACGCACGTCTTAAATCATAATTTCTCACAGACGTACATCGATATCGCACGAGCTATATATATAATACTGCGTGGGACTGGACCTCCCACGATGATAGATCGCAGAGACGTGAATATACGCCCACGGAAAGAATACGAAAGACACCTCATCGCGTTAATGTACGGTCGGAAAGTTAATGCAGCGTGACAGCGTCCCGGCTATATACTTCACATAAGTCGCGCAAATAAGCTCCTTATATATATATTAATACACTTTTTATTTCGAGTACATTATTGCGCAATTTTGTCGGGTATATAAAAAATTGACTTTGAAAATCCTCGCGCTCTCTTTCACCTTTGTAAACTTTGATTTCGGCGAGAGTAGCCCATTGTACGGTGCCACACACGGGAAAGTTCACGTCTCTCGTTATATAGTTGCTAGAAAAGTACGCGTGCACTAGGTTTCTCTCGTGCATGTAGCTGTGTGTTGACTCTCTTTCTCGCTCGCTCGCGTATAAACAGTTGTGTATGCGCGCGCGGACTTTGACGCGGCGCGTGCACGCGATCGAATGTTGACTTGCCTTTATGGGTTGACAAATACGCGGCCCGCGGTGTTTGCAGGTTTTTACCGTGGTGATTGATTTACTTTTTTTTTTTGCTTTTGGGAGGACGGGGAAGTGAATAAGGTTGGTTGAGAAACCATTATGGATTTTAATAAACGAACGTGTTATGTTTTTGAGGTGGAGCGAAAAATCGAATTTGTGTTTGGTAATAGAGTGGTTTTGTTTTCCGACTACGAAGTGGTAGAACAGAAGCTTCACGCAAGTCTTAATGATAAATCAAACAGAAACGGTTTAATAATTATTATCGAAGCGCTTATATACACGTAATAATATAAAGTTGGAGAATATATGGATTGACAGCATCAAGGGTAAAAGCAACTTACCATTAAATTCCATTATACACGATGCAAAGTTATGCAACCAACTATTTTAAGAGCACAACGAAATTCTCTCCGCAGCTTTGATTTATAATTCGGCAAGTTTATTGTCTCAAGGAAATAACAAATCCGCGCTCGCGCAAAGTTTCCCGCGCGCCACTCACTTGCCATAAATTTCGATTCTGACGTGTATTAAGTATAAGCGGAAGTTTACGCAATTAGCCGAAAATTCCAATCGCCCCGAAGTCAAACCTTAACCTTCCCCTCGCCTTCGAAATTCAAAGCACGAACCTCCGCCATAAAAACTCTTCCCAAGAGACTCGGACAGCAGCACCTGTATATGTACAATCGCCAAACTCATTCCCTCATCTCTCTCGTTCGCTGCTACGGTTGAAATTGATTCAGAGAGCCAAGGTTTATCGCACTTGTACGGACTGCGGATATTTGTTTTGCCGTCTCTCCCCCTCGATCGGCAGTAAACTTGCGCGGCAGTGGCCATCCGGCATTGACGAACTGCTGCTCGGCGCGCGGGTAAATTTGTTTTTCGCGCGCCTTTACGGCTTTTCGCTGTGTTTGCTCGGTTTTGTCCGCGACGAAGGGACGGAGGAAATGAGAGTTTTAATTGAAGCTGGACAAGGGAGATTGGTATGTGAAGAGAGGGAACGGGAGGGTATTCGAGAAGCATTTTTTAATAGATTTTGCCGTTTTGGTAATAGAGGTGTTATAGTTTTTATTGACATTTTTGATAAAAATAAGAGGGTTTTCATTGGAATAATGGGTCAAAGTATCACAGAAGACTATTTGAATGTAAGACCTTTTGTCTTGATTATCATGTATTTATAATAGTTGAACAGCCGCATCGCGCGCGGCCTTTCCCCAGTTGTATGACATTAAATTTCCAATTCACGCTCGACGCCGAGAGTTAATACTATAGAACTTAAGTGAAATATGTGCCGCGGTGCTACTGCTGCTTCTCTCATATAGGTATATACATACGCGTGTACAATGTATTTCAGCATTATTCAGCGAGGCTGATAGCGCGACGACTGTGAATTATTGCAGCTTCTATCTCAATGCTCTCGGCGAAACTTTTCATTCGTACGTTATACCCGAGCGAGTGAGCTATTTTTCCATGTACATTCATTTAAACGATAAGGAAATAAGTGTATTTCTGTACTTTTAAATCCTTGAAAATGTACATGTAACATATGTATAGAAAGTTGTATTCATATGGTTCATTGATGGATGAAAAGTTAAAGAGTGTATTGTGTTTTTTTCTTTAACAGCGTTTCATATTTAATGCAGAAATAAAATGCAAAGTCATTTACTTACTTACTTACTTTATTATTACTCTGGTGTATAATGAAATGTACTGTATTACTTTCCATCGTGAAATGGATATACTCCTCGAAAAAAACTCGCCAGCTCTTCGTTGATTAAAAATATATCCAATTTCAAACAGACAACCATAAATTAATACCCTTACTTTTTCACACAACCCCTCTAAATTCCAATCAATCTCACTCCGCGCCACCCTCACCAGCCTTTAATTAAAAAAAACCCCCGTATATACTAAATCACTCACTCTCAATTACCTTCCGTAGATCGTCACTCGCACACGTTCTCGCTGCTGAACCCAACGCCGATCCGGTCGCTGTCAGAGGTGCGCCGGCTGCACCGCTCCGCCGAGGACAGCGTCCAGCTCATGTCGTCCGAGTGAAGCGAGCTGTCGCCGTCGCACACGTCCTATATTTGTGATGATGCTACACCGTACGCGTGATGAAAAACAACAAAAAATAGTGACTTTTTGCCCCCTTCGACGTGGTGTGCTCTGTTCCTGGTTCAACGGCGACGCGGCACGTGTGCAGGCGGGAAGTTGTGAGGATGTTAGTTTGGTAGGGGAAAAAGTTGAAATTGACGAGGATGAAGCTGAAAAATGAGCGGCGCGATATGAGGATTTTTTAAAGCTTGTTACCTATATAATACCAAAACCTCGAGATCTCGCGCTGAGCGCGGCGACGTACGGATATATACCTAATACTTACCGAAATGGGGAAGAAAATTGTGATCAAATTTTGTCGATTGTCTGCGTAAGGTCGAAAATTTCGTTAATGACGATTATTGCGTTTTTTGATGCGTGTGTTTTGTGTATTAGTATGTCGCGAGGGATCATCGCTTGTCATTTAAAAAAAAAAGTATATAATTCTTGGACGATGATTTTAACAAAGGATATGCCGAAAAAAACACTCGTCTCTCGCTTTATTGACGCACGAAACATTAAAAATGTTCCAATGAATGCTTTGTATAAGTATGTGATGTAAATATTCAAAACGTCTGTTGTATACTTTCAAGCATTGTTGATTAATTATTATTATTATTATCATTATTGTTACTTATATAATTATCAGTATTTTCGTTATACTGTTATTCGTGTTTTTTTATTGAGCGATGATAGAACGTGTTTACTTATAAGTTACGCAAACAATGCACCAGTCTTTCATGAATTTTTATCAATCCGTCAATGCATCGCATTTTACGTTTCAATAATACACGCAAACAGTAACTATACCACATGAGTTTATCATAACCAGCGATTATTTGTGCAACCACTCACTATAAGTACGTGCGTTTCATTTCGTAAACGCATATAATATTTTAGCGCGCGCGAATCTGGATGCATTATAGTTTCGTTAAGCGCGACTAACAAATCCCAAGCAAAGAATCATAAACTGTTGAAGTGCGCGAGTAATGTAGCGTTATACCTTCGTCTTCGCATCGTATTAAAATATAGCTTTGGCGCGGTACGTTTTATCGCGCTTGTGTGTGTGCGTGCGTGATAAGGACGTCGCGTAGTGTCGTCGTCGCACTTTGGCGAAATATGTAGGTATGAATCGCGTGCGCGCGTCGACGCATTATTAGCCGATCAAAACAAAGTAGAAAAGTTGCCTTTAGCCGGATGAGTTGTGTGCATACACGTTACGTTATGAATACGTATATATATACCATACACACGTACATACAGAGAGTCGAGATGTTCAGTATACGTTTTAGCCGGGCCTATAGTCATTGGGTTGGATTATGTAATTGATTAAAATATTGCATTAGGAGGGGGTTTAGCGAAGCGCACCTGAACTACGACGTCCAGTGAGTCGTTACGATGAGAAAGAATGACGAAAACTATATAATATGGAGATGATTATACTTACTTACTGCTTCCTAGATAAAAATATCCAGCTGAACAGTTTGATACTCCCAGGGACTATTTGAAATGGTCGGCTGGGAATCCAACTGGAAAATCCAGTCATTCCCAGCTGGATATTTTTATCTGGGTTGACAGCTTCGAAACATTCCAGTTTGAGTGCAATATACATTTCGAGTGCGATTTTAATCTTGTAAGGAAATATTGGGGTATGAGTTTGCAAACAATAGGTATTTTTTTATTGCTTATATATGATTGCAATGAAATTTTAAATGAGAATGAGTTTCAAATCGTAGAGGGCTACTTTGAGACTGCGTCTTGATTTCAGAACAGTCAGAGAACAGCATTGCCATTAAATTGTAACAATAGAGTAACGGTATAACTATAGGTAATTAATGTACGTGAATAACTACTTTGCGTTGGAGCTATAATTACAGAGGAACTTATACACGTATCCTAGCCACCGAAACAAAAGCAATTTTAAAAACCCAGCAGAAAGGAAAATGCAGTCTATAAGATAATTTACGGCTGTCTCGATTTTCTCTGGCAGATTATTATGGATCCCTGAGTTCTCTCCACATACTTTTCCAGTGATATATACATATATATATTTGTGTAAAGTTCGCTCGATCGCGAGTTTTTACTTGTCACGCGCGAGCTATTTTTCTAGGACGGGGGTGTGAAGCAATGGAAAACCAAAACTAAAAATGATAACGATACTATCGACTTCAGCAACGATCTTTGCCAGTTCTTACAAAAAAAGTCCTTTCGAGTCGATAAACGACACACGTTCGCTGTGAAAATATTGTTCCTTCTCGTGAGGGAATCGAGCGAGGGGAGAAGAATTATTTTCGCTGAGGACTTATAACCCTTTCCACTCAATGATAACGCGTTCGATTTTCATCTTCTTCAAATTTATCAGCTACTTATATTTCGAGAGATTCAATACAGCGCTATCTCTGTCTCTCTTTGCACATACTTATTACTAATCATTTGTTGAAAGCTCAGTCTTCAAAAGGATACGATCTGAGTTGAAGTGCGAAGCTCTAAAATTATTAATCAACATAAACATAATGAATTGTGAAAAAAAAAATATTACGCAACAATTGAGACTATGTATCAGCAGGGTTTATGAAAAGTACTGCATGCTCGTAAAAGTTATTCTGAAAATTCAAATTTCCCACGTTTCTTAAGTCTTCAAATTTCTCTTATTCTTAATTATATTTAAGAATATTTGATGGTAATAACTAATAATGTTTAGAATGGGATATTTGAATTTTTAGATTAACTTTCAACATTTTTTAAAGTATTAGGAAAAATAAATATGATTCGAGACAGACGAAAAGAAAAAAGCCGCACATATAATATGGCTATTGTCGAATTATTCTGAAATCAGAATCACGATTACCACGGTTATTAAGAATTGAGATTGAATTGTCTATATAAATTTGAAGAAATGAGATATATATAAAATATATAAATAAATAGTGATAGATAAATGAAAATTGAATTCTGTATGTAAATATATACATATATTATATACACCGAAGATAGTGAGGAAAATTATGTGAGATAAGTCTTTTCTATATAAGTAACCAACTTAAATAAAACCTACGAAAGTTGCGCGCGAGACAAGGAGATGGAAAAAGGAAGACAAGAAGGTTTTGAAATCTAGTCATCAAGCTACAATTATATTACATGATTAAACGGACGTTGCTGCGAGTTTTATTGTAAAAAAATAAATTAATGGAACGAAGCGTAAACCAAAAAAGATTTTTCCCATTATTTATGATAAATTTATTTTTAAGGAAAAGGCGCGAAGTATATTTTTCCGAAATAACTTAAGGGGAGACTATGATGATATATTTTTGATTGTTTAAAAGGTAATGTAAAAAAAAGATTTACTGTGAAATGAATAATTTATGGAAATTTATCGAAACGAAATAGAAAATAACTTAAAATGTATAAGGTATAACTATATTCACCAAAACACGAAAAATGATCCAATTTCATTTAATTTAATTTCTTAAATTTCCAGATCAATATTATTTATTATGAAATCACTGAATAGTGTCCCCGTAAGAGCTTTGATTAGCTTATTAAAAATGAATTTTTCAGTGAAGAAATAAAGGCAATGTTACATTTAAAACAAAAAACTTTGAAACAAGGCACAAAACTAATCTTCTATAAAATTGTAATTGTAATCTTATGCAAAAACACGTTTATGATAAGGGGGTACATCCAGGCTATTTTTGAAAAGTTTATTGCCATAACTTATTGTAACGGTTATACGTGAAAATGAGTGATTTGTTACTTTATTGGAAAAAATATTTTAAAAATAAGCATTATATATATACCTAAAAGATTTTGGATTATATAAAAATTATTGCTTTATTAGAGCGGTTGTTAAAAAATATTTGCATTTAAAAAAGTTAATTAGATAATTGGAAATACGTTGTAAAAGTGAATTCCTATCTAATTTAAGCCATAATATATTTAAAAAAAATTTATATATGTACTTATTATTTCTGAAATAAATATTTAAGTAAATTAATATACATTAAACTATTGGTACACTACAGAGATAGCTTTTTAAATATAGTTTAAGCGCATTCCCCTTGTGTAGGCCAAATATGTTAGTTGAAAATGTAATGAGAAAACCAAACGAAAATTATTCTAATGAATTGACGAAAAAAAAAATTGTTTAGCCTACGAAGTTATAAATTGAATTGTGCTAATTATTAGTGCCTAGATTTGACGATATATAGCGTAAATCATTATTGTAAAAATTAACTTATCAGCGAACATGTAAAATCCCGATTAATAATCCACTGGATATATCCTCTTAGACACGAAAAAAAGTACTATGACCGTAAGGCCTACGACTTGCAATCGGCCCATTATTAAAAAAAAGGGATGCACAAAACTGTAATGCGAGTGCAGATTATATCTCAAACGTAGAATAATATTTAAAATGAAAAAAAAAAACATAATTTAAGTTACAAAGTGAATTAATAAGTAAATGTTCAACAGGGTGCTCTAACACACACACATGCATAACATAGTCACGAAGACGTCTCATCATCATCATCGAGTTCATTGAAAAGAATTTTTTGAACGTACAGTATAATAAACCTGAAGTATATATACATCGCAAAACTGTACGAACACCCTAGAGCGGTATTCCCGTGTGCACCTGACGTTGAATAAGGGCTTGGCCAAAGGTTTTGTGCACCTGTGTAATACACCCACTACCATGCATTTTGCCATTTTTTCATGAAGAAGTATAAGTACTCATGGTGTCAAAGTAAGGAAAGAAAATGAAGCATTTTGTAAACTCGACGTGATCTATACGTTTTACGTTCAACGGAGATTTGAATGTAGCGTATTTGTTAGCCTTGTAAAAGTTAATTTTTATTCGAGAAATTATAAATATATTTGTGTTACTGTAAATATATATAAAAGACGTGTGTCGAGGATTATTATTTTTTATGCCTTTTCCCGTCTTCTTTCCCTGTTGTGTCTCATATGGAATTGTAATGCAATAATCGATTTATTTGAAATAGTATTCTTGTTTTGTTATTCATATCGTTTTAAAAAGTACAAGAGGGCACGAGGTCCAGTAAAGTAAGTATATACTTTCACCAGAGAATTATTATAGTCCAGTCATTATTGTTTATTTGAATAAAGAAACTCCTCAAGATATGAAAACGCTTATTGAAGAATTTTATCCACTTCCAATAATTATTAGTCACCCATTGAAGCACGAGATAAAAGTTGGAAAACAATTAATTGTATAGCTTGAATCTGAGAGAAAGTCTGGTAGCGATAATACACGAACTTATTTCTAATATGGTAAAACAAAGTAGTTATTGATTTAGATTGATCACCACGAGTGCATTTCTAATTTGTACCTACTATCGCATTAAAACCACAAGATTCATAGTTTTTCTCAATAAACAATGTTACTTTGTGGTACTTTTAATTTTTATAAAAATTAGTTTACGTCTTTAATTGTTAAAAAAAGATCAAAAATAACAAATTTAAAAAAAATAATAAATGTTTTTCGTACAGCAATTGTGTTTGAGTAAACCGTAATTGATTATATGAGTATTACATGCTGTGGGTGTTGAAATAAACTGAGTCACACACGTAAGTAAATTTAAATTCAGAATATATTGTATAAAAATAGATTGTCGCACAATATGTACAGGGTTAAAGTTACAAGTTTAATATAATTTTTTTATAATAACTATTTATCTAAATAACAATATGCATTTTTTCATTTCAATTTAAAAATAACTGTTCAATATAATTGCAATCAATTATTATCGCTAACAAGGAGAGTCCATACCCTCCGGAAAACGGATTTTGGCGGGCATTGGAGAGTCGATTTCTGGTACCTAAGAATGAAGCCCAGTGCTCACATTTCCATCCAATGGGCCCTTTTTCTTGAGATATAGTCAATTTCATCTCAAATATCCTTTATTTTGTCCAAAAATGATGTCTCTTCTATTGAATGTCACACTGCGAGTATTTAAGGTTGTATGACTCGTAACATCCCATTCAAAAGTTATTTTTCGTAGCTAAAACTGCTATAAATAATTATTGAAAGCAAATAATCAATTTTGACTTTTCACGATCTATGTATATTAATAAATGCAATAAGAATATACTATTGGCAAATGTTGTTATTTTTTTTAGTGTTCTCTTATCTTTAGTCGCCGCTGCTAAGTACCCGCGTAAAAAAATAAAGTATGGCTCAAAGTATTAGCAATATAATTCCCATGCTTCGACAATAGCATGTGCCGTACTTCTTCTAAACTACAACTGCAATGAAAAGAAAAAACCTGTTTTCGCTCGACAAAGAAGCCCATCACGAAATTATCACACCACACTAGCACCATCACACCAAGCCCATCGAACTCTCCGCGCACCGACTCATCGGCCCGCGTTAATTTCAAGGTGCTAACCTCCCGCGAAAATAGATGATAATGCAGCTGCTGCTGCTGCTACACTGCCGGACTATGACGCTTGGTGTTTACGCTACTGCAGTGAGTAAAGAGTGAGAGAGAGAAGAAATCGAACCGACGAAGACGACGGTTTATTTTGACGAGCGGCACTGTGCGCGCCGATCATTTGGAATGAATAGGGGTGGGAGGATTTTGCGAGTTTTCAATTTTTTATTATTTTGGCGATTGTTAGGGAACCAGTCGTATATAAGGAAATTTCTGATATATTTAACAGTTGCGAACCGGAATTAACTGGTTTTTACATTTCTCTACATTTTATTACAAAACAATTTTCTTATGATATAACATACTTTTCAAAAATTATTTAAAACGTCGTACACTCGCTAACAACGTAATCTGAGAAGAATCTTTTCAAATGTTGACGAAGTGAAATTGTCGCAGTGCGATTTCTTGTTACATACATTTTAATAACAAATTAAATGTTAATCCGCGCTA
>UXGD01006614.1:0-12221 GCA_900474315.1 Torymus auratus
GAGGGGACCGATATTGATTTTCCCCTTCTCCCTTCCCCGCTTGCCTCGAGTTATACAAGTGCATTCCCGTTCGTTATTTGATAGACTTAAAATTGAGTATGATCGTATCGTTATCGGCAGGTTGTTGTTCTTTGTTGCTAAAATTGTCCGCGACCAGAGCATTTATAGAATTAAAATTTATTTTTAAATAATTTTTATAATTTAAACTTATTCCCTTAACTTTACAACATTCTACGACTGTACCCAAGGGTGTGATCGCACGGCAAGCATAAAATTTTGGCGGCGCGGAGACCATTGTGTCAATGTAGATAGTGTATAGGGGTAGTTTTTTATGGAAGAGGATATGGATGGGACGGTGATTATGTGTGTTTTAAAAATAAAAAAAGTACGATTTTATTTTTTTTAGGAAATGGATTATTGTTAAAACATTTATTTATTATACATACATGACGATATATACATATATAATTTTACATGAAATATATAATTCATGGTTGTTATATGCTTACGATGGTGGTAAATTATGAATCCGGGAAGTTAAGGCAGGGCCACCTTCTTCTTCTGTTAACTTGAGCGTCGTATTCATATCCACGATGCAGTGGAAAGCCGGATTTCCGAACGGGACGAGTTTCACGATCATGTCGTGTTCAAGAGATTTTTCGTTATCAGCGTTCTGTGCCCCTTTGACCCTCCATGCGCCCTGGACCACGTTTTTGTGTAGTGATCTTCGAAACATGTCGGGTGCGAAGCGGAGCATGCTGTAAACAAAATTATTAGTATTAATAAAAAATTTATATTTTAAAATTATTTAAAGTTTTTTTGTTTGAAAAAAAGTATTAAGTTATAAAAATTTTTTTTAAGAATTTCACATTTAAATAGATTTTATAAAATATAAGGAATAAGTATTAAGCTATAAAAAATTTATTTAAGAATTTAACATTTAAATATATCTTATGAAATATAAGGAAAAGTATTTTTGTAAGAATATTTTTAGATTCAAAATTACTCACTATGCTTGAATGTTCGCCTGCAGGTCGAATAACCTCTTTAATTTTCGCAGTACGTCCTTTCTTGTGGCCTTGCTTTGGTTTTCGATCTCTCGTGACTTCTTGGATTGTTTGCAGCGCTGATTGGTGGGTATTATTTGAAGCGCTGTGAAGAACTCCTCTTCTCCTAATGCAAATAATGTTGTTGTCAACACCTTTTTATTCGCATGTAAAATTTTTTCGGCACACTCCAAATTCCAATTGATCGATTTCGGTAAGTTTTTATTTCTACGCATACACGTATCCAGGCGTTCCATGCAGTCGATTATCTGCATCGTAAGCTCGTACGCCTTATATATTTTTATATAAGGCACGGTTAATTCGCTGTTTGCAGCAGAAAAAGGGCTGTACGATCGTTTCCTTCCGCTGGAGAATTTGCGAGGCTGAGACTCGATTAATACTACGTCGTCATCCTCATCGTTGACATCTGTATCAGAAGAATTACTTTTTGCACTTTTTTGCACTATGGTTTCTTCTATTCCCTTCGTGTTATTTTTGAACACTTTATTTTGTTCACTTGCTTCGTCGGTCTTCACAGAGTCCAAATTTTTAAAGAATTCGTTTGCTATCACATCAAATGATTCACAATCACTTCCCATCACATCACTTTTTCCACTTTCTTTGACACTCTCAAGATAGAGTTCGTCGATTTGCGCAGGGTCTAAATTTTTAAAAATGTCATCCACCACCTCATTGAACGATTGTGGTGTTTTTGTAGATGATTCATTTTTTTCACACGCCTCACTGAGCAATTCTTCTAACCAATCGTCATTTAAACTTTTCGCGGTCAACGTATCACTTTCCGGAATCTCGTTCATATACCTCTCGACATTTTCTGTTCCAGCGACGCCTAATGAGGGTAGCTGGCTCACTTTCTCTTCGGTGTTGTTGACGTGACCTTCGTGCTGGTGCCAAAGCGGATTAAATATTTCGATGGAATCTGTTATAAGATTTCCGAGTTCGCAGAGATCCATTCTTGTAGTGGTGTTACCGTCACCCACGAAAACAAAATTAGAAATGAGACGATCCTCTGCTTCTTCTTTGGCAAGAAATCTCCGGTGCCGATGGTGAGGGAAATCGCAGTCTTTATCAACGGCCCTTGGAAAAGAGGATGCATCTGGCCATCGAGGGCAAAACGCGTTAGAAAAAAATGTTTGGTGTGACGTAAACATCGGACGGTTTGCATCGTGTTATTCTGAAGAAGCGTTGGCTTATCGTTTTGAGGAGCGCAAAGGACATGTGGGGCTAACATACTGATAACCGTTACCTTAAAACTTGGAGATTACGTAATACGGCTGTTTAGGCATGTAAATGGAAAGCTGCGGCATACAACGGCCGTTGCAGTGTATTCGATTGTCTTAATCCCTGTATGCTACTCGGGAAAAGCGTGAACACCTGGCTCTTGCTGCTCAAGACTATATAGATGATAAAATGAGTAAAACGGTTTGCGTCGAATAGTTCATGTGCCCACACCTTTTCCTCGCGGCGTCAAAATTATTACGGTTATTTCCCGCAGTGTTGTATCCCAAAATTTTTCCGTATATAAAGCACTTATGGGGTTGATGAATGACCGCAGTCTGCTTGAATCTGAACAGTGCTACAGTGACACAATGAGAAACGCTAGTGAGGATAGTTTGCGTATCGTGATTTTTCGCATCGCTAAAGCTCTACAGTATAGAAATACACGAGTTTATCGGCGATGTGATTTTGAGTGGCGTCGAAGGGTCCGGCGGATGGTGTGTGTACAATTGAAACGCGAGTTGAACTATTTACTATCATGTTCTAGTTTTCGTGAAATTGCCCGATTTCATAAAATTTTCTTTCGCGAAAATGAGCTGGCGGTGCGATCTACTGCGGAATACTTGTCAGCGATACGAATGACACACATACCTGGTCTTCAAAATTTAATGATTCAATATCAAGAATATTGCGGTAAGTTTTCTTTAACATTTTTATTAAATATTTTTCAAAGTATTCGTAATAATTGAACTAAAAATTACTGTTAACAGTGCTAAAAAACTGAAGAGTTTTCTGTTATCTAAAAAAAGTATGATAAAGAGACATTTATATTTTTAATTTTACAAATATACTTGTATTTATGAAATCAGAAAAGTACACTATGCAGCGAAGTTTTTAAATTATTATATTTATCGCGAAAAAATTATTATTTTAAAACGTGAAAAAAAATAAGTAAACATTTTCAGCCTAATATGTACACTCTCACGTTTTGAAAGGAGTTTGTTTTTTAAAAAAGATTTATTGAAATGTACGAGTTAATAATTTGTTTTTTTGTATGTACTCGGCGTTTATAAAATTTGTATTCAATTGTTTTTGGACGACACGTATTTTTTTAATGTAAATTTTTATTATTATTACAGCACTGGATTCGTTGTTAAACGATACTGACTCTGATGCATACGTAGTTAACGTAGTCGAGAGTGACCACAGGGAGAACACGGAAAATAACGAAGCTCACACAAGTGACAGTTGCTCAACGTGTTACGAGCCTACTCGTGAAAACACCACGCAGAGATCGGAAAGTGCAGCGCGAGATGCATCCGATCATGAACATTCAGAAATCAGTGACAGTGATTTGGCACAGGTTGAAGATTTATCTACGGAGCAAGGGGGCCATATAGATGAGCATGGGGGAGAACCGCTTGACTCTGCAGATGCCGAGCAGGTGGATCCGCAAGAGATGGAAAGAGTCGAGCAGACGAGCGAAGAGGAATATATCTCGTCGGACGAGGCTGTAGATGATGCCGACGACTCGAGACTCGTCGCTCCTATAGCCGGCGGTCAGCTGATGAGAACGGTGATGATGACTTATTTGGAACCAAGTAGAGAAGTAGTGCAAACTATTACTACCGCTGTGCAGAACGAAGCGTCTCAAGATCCAGGCTACCTGGGAGAAACGGAAGACACTGAATCAACGAGTGGACCAGTCAGAAGGCGATCGAGAGCAGCTCTTATGCATCGTTTTTATAGCCGCCGAGAGGCAGAGCGAGATCGCTCCTATCATCACATGGCTAGTAGAACGCGAATGACGTACCACCGATTCGACGCCAACAGACTTCTTGATCGGCGCATCAATGAACGTGAGTAAAAAGCAAATTATACTTTTTTTATAAAGTTGCTCACTGTGTGATTTATTTCGTACAAAAGTTATTCGCCGCGAAGAAAACGGGGTGGACACTGTCGCGCGACACAATTCACCTACTCTCGATGTATACGTAGAGAGAATCCGATACTGTCGGCGTGCACAAGAAATAAGATGGTTCCACACGCAAGCGGAACATTCAAACTCCCCCCTTCACACAGAGTCTGATTTGGAAGATTTGTTAGAAAGAGTTTCCGAAACATTTGCCGGACACCCAGAAGACTAATAATAAAAAAATGACATCATGATTTTATATTTTTCAGCTAATAAAAGAAATATTCGTTATTCGTCTTGTTTATATTATCCCTTCTCTTATAGCATACATAGAGAGCGAGCCCTCGCCCAATGCGATAACATCGGGGTCAGCCAGCGCTGATGGTCCTATACAAACAGGCGGCGGCGGCGGCGGAGACAGCGACGGTAGCGAGCGTGTAGCCGAAAATGTGGCAAGCGACAATGCGATAGAGCCGCCGGGTACGAGATTTCTGGTGAGGGACGAAAGGAATCATTATCTTCAACGGTTTCGCGTAAATAGTCGACAATTTACACTGCGTGTGCTAGATCCACCGGAAAATTTTAACTTTGTTTTATGGTTGGAGTTAGTGATGCGAGACATTCACGCGTTTTTTATATCTTTAGGGGATGCCGAGGATTTGGTGGGTGTAGCCATTAGTAGTGAGCACTTTACTCAGGGTAGTGCGGGGATGTCTTTGCGGCCGATTGCTAATTTTACACATGATGATTTGTGGGAGCTCGTAAGTAGTGTGGTTCAAAGTAACGCAGAGTTTCGCTTAGATGAAAGTTTTATTTTAACGGCAACGTACGTTAAAATACCGGTTGGGCAGGGTCGCAAACGGAACATTTTAAATGTGGATGTAGTTGGGCAACGCTCGTTAGTCACTATAAAAAATACCGATAATCTGTGTTTGCCTCGCGCTTTAGTGGTTGGTGAGATGCATGCGAAGCTGAAAACGAACGCTACAAAAGAAGCAAAAAAATTATGGGCAGCTATTCGCGATGGGAGAAGGGCGTACCAAAAAGAGAAAGCCATAAAGTTGTTACGTGACGCTAATGTAGTTGTACCAGCGGCTGGATGTGGTTTTCTCGAGATTAGCAAATTTCAAGAATATTATGCAAGACGTGGAATAGCAATCGTTGTATATGATAGAGAGACGTTTGGGTCGGGAGAACCACCATTTTTCGATGGCCACCGAATGATAAGCGTTGATAATCCTACTGTTATAAATTTATATCATGATGAGAAGAATCGTCATTTTGATACTATATTAAATTTAGTAGGTGCAGCGCAAAGTAAATTTTTTTGTATATATTGTAACAAACGCTATCATTATGTGGACCAGCACACGTGCACGTCGGTTTGTGCGTGTTGTTTTGTGACACCTGCTTGTAAAACCGAGGGTGCAGTAGTAAAATGTCAAGATTGCATGCGTAATTTTTTAAGCGAGCGTTGTTTTACTAATCATAAAACAGAGGGGTCGTACAAGACGAAAAATAAGAAAATTTGCAACTTGATAAAAATGTGTACTGTATGTCACAAGGTTTTTCACATTCATCGCGGTAAACACGAGTGCGGTGTTTTCTATTGTAAGTACTGTCGAATGAGACATTCGCGCAATAGCTTGTGTTTTATGAAACCTACGGTCTCTTCGACGGGAGCCAAAGATAAGAAATATCTTTATGTATTTTACGATTTGGAGACGAGACAAGAAGACACCTACAAGAATCATCCGACTACGCTCGAGCACGTACCTAACCTGTGTATCGCACAGCAGGTATGCTCAGATTGCTTGCTAAATGACGCTATGACACAGCGATGCAACACTTGTGGGACGCGCGAGCATATATTTAAACAAAATCCGGTAACAGAATTTCTAGACCTCTATTTACGTCAAAAATCAATTTTTGAAAAAATTATATGTATAGCGCACAACGCCAGCGGTTTCGATGCGCAATTTATTTTGAGAGAAATTGTCGAAACGCGCAAAGATGTAGTACCGAAACTAATTCTTAACGGGCGAAATATTATAATGTTACAATATGGTCGAACCACATTTATCGATAGTTTAAATTATTTTCACATGAAATTGAGTGCGTTGCCAAAGGCCTTTGGTCTTCCGCCGAGTGCTAAAAAGGGATATTTCCCTCATTTGTTTAATACCGTGGAGCATGCTAATTACATAGGGCCTCTGCCAGCAGCTCGGTACTATGTACCAGATTCTATGTCTGACCAGGAGAGACGCGACTTTTACGAATGGTATGATAAAACGGCTCTCGAGTATGTATTTGATTTTAAGAAAGAAATCGTAGATTATTGTCGTATGGATGTTGAAATTTTGCGACGTGCGTGTATGGCCTTTAGGAAAATATTTTTGGATGTAGGCAAAGTTTGTCCGTTTACCGAAGCAACAACCATAGCCAGTGCATGCTCGCTAGTCTATAGAAAAAACTTTTTAAAACCGAAAACTATTGGTATTATGCCACCACGTGGATATCGTCGCAGTGACAATCATTCACAAAAGTCAATCGAATGGTTGCTTCAGTGCGAACGCGAGTTTGGTCGAGAAATAATTCACGCCGGTCGAGCACACGAGTACCGCCTACCTGAAGGTTTTTTAGTAGATGGGTTTTTACCACCACCACTCGACGACTTGAATGAAAAAGGGATCGTGTTTGAATTCGAGGGTTGCTACGTGCACGGTTGTCCAAAATGTTTCGTTCAAAATCGTAACAAACGTCTAGTGTTTGGTAATACTTTTAATGAGGCGTACGAAAATACACTAGCAAAGTTAGAAAAAATTCATGAATGTGGCTACGAGGTTCGATACATGTGGGAATGCGACTTTAATAAAGTTAAACGTGAGAACCCTGAAATCGCCCAATATGTGAAAAATCATCCAATAATGAGTCGCGTAACGCTGAATCCGCGCGATGCGTTTTTTGGTGGGCGCACCGAAAATATAATACCATTTTATAAAGTAAAAGATGGTGAAAAGATAAAATATACAGATATTTGTTCTCTCTATCCGTACGTGTGTAAGCGCGGTAAATTTCCGATTGGTCACCCCCGTGTATACGTGGGAAGCGAATGTAACGAGCTTACGTGTGGCGATGATAACAATCTAAGTCGTGTGGAGGGTTTGGTGAAATGTAAAATATTACCGCCGCGTGACTTGTACCTGCCACTACTACCTGTGAAAATGAATGGCCGACTTTTGTTTGCACTGTGTCGATCTTGTTGCGAGGAGGCGCGCGAAAACGACTGTAATCACGAGGAAATTGGGGATCGTGAATTTATGGGTACTTGGGTCGCGGACGAACTGCGAAAAGCTGTCGATCTCGGATACCGTGTAACGAGTATATACATTATTTGGCAATATAAAACAACACGATTCGATGGCGAGAGTGGGGGTCTCTTTACCGACTATGTAAATACGTTTTTAAAAATTAAGCAAGAGGCAAGCGGTTGGCCTGAATGGTGCACCGATGAAGAGTCAAAAAGTCGTTATTTGAACAAGTACAAGCAAGACGAGGGGATCGCACTGGAGCGGGAAAAAGTCGTTAAAAACAGTGGTTTACGAGCTGTTGCCAAGCTGTGTTTAAATTCATTGTGGGGAAAATTCGGTCAACGGTCAAACTTGAAGCAGACAGAGGTTGTAAAGACCCGTGAGACGTTACTAAACCTTCTAACTTGTCCCGATAAAGAAGTGTTGAGTATCTTACCTGTGAACGATGAAACACTGTACGTTAACTGGCAATATCGCGAGGAAGCTGTTACATCGTCTCCGAACACTAGCGTCGTCATAGCTGCTTATACAACGGCTCAAGCCCGATTAGAACTATACAGACACATGGAGAAGCTAGGCCGACGTCTATTGTACTGCGATACGGACTCGTGTATTTTCGTGAAAGATGAAAACAAACCCGACGAATACGAGCCACCATTGGGTAATTTATTAGGTGAGATGACGGATGAACTCGAGAGTTACGGAGAGGGTACTTACATCGACACAATGGTCTCCGCGGCACCAAAATTTTATGCTTATCGTGCGATCACGCCCACGGGTACAATCGTAGAATGTTGTAAGGTTAAGGGAATAAGCTTAAATTTTAAAAACTCTTTAAAAATAAATTTCGACTCTATAAATGCCCTCATCGTCGACAATTTTGACAATAAAGAAGTATCTTGCGATAAAGAAGCGATCAGAATTAATTTTAAATCTATCAAACGCACTTGCACCCACGAGATTGTAACGCGCGACGAAATGAAAACTTGTACTGCAGTCTTGAAAAAAAGACGTTATATATCTGCCGGTCAGTCCTTACCGTTTGGCTACAAATGTAATTGATTTAAATTTTTTTGAAAATAAAAATGTAAAAAATTCAAACACTAAAACTCCTTTCCCAACCACTACCCAAGTTTAAGTGTCGTAAAAAAAATAGATTCTCAACAAAAACAACACCGAGCACAACATTGTAACGTTATACACTTTATTTAACGAACCATTATTTTGTAATACGCAAATATTTAAAAAAAAGTCATTTGCCACTAAACTCGACACTTGATCCTCCGTTGTAAATCATAAATAGTTCATACTTATTAGCAGCGTTCTGGAGGTTGGCGAAGAAATTTTCATCTTGAACAAGTGCTACCGAAACTCTTTTTGCCATGAACACATCATATTCACTATCTAATTCAGCCACAACTTTTACTCCGTATTTGGTATTCACAGACTTCAAACTTGTTATCATATAACGCTGGCCCTTGGTCAGATCGGTCAACTTTTTCGTTGGGAGAAATCCTTCATGGGCGATCTCATTTAACTTTAAAAGATCCATCTGTAACAAAAAATTTTGCTGATGATTAATATATTTAAATTGAGAAAAAATGAAATAACTTTTAATAATAATAATAAGATGCTTACCTTAGAATTTTCTATTTTTGCGATTCGTTATGCGTGTGCGAAGATTCGGAGATTTTTTCAAACCTTTTTCGAGGAGCCCGTGGAATCCGACGAAAGCGGGACGCTGGAAGTGGGACGCTGGAAGCGGGATGCTGGAAGCGGGATGCTGGAAGTGGGATGCTGGAAGTGTGATTCTAGAAGTCGACTGTTGACTGCAGAGGAGATAACCTGGTCTAACGCAGCGATCAGCCTTATTTACCAAAGTCTAGCCTGATACTGTGTGATTGCCGTGCGCACCACATCGCACCGCCACTGCCGCCTTCTGATTGGTGCGTGCGCATCGCACCACACCGCCGCCGCCGCCACCGCCGTGACCACTAACGTTTAGAAAGTGGTGGGGTGAGAGACTTCTGAATTAGTAACGGACATGGACACAAGGTGGAAACATCCTTTCACCTGCATCTGCGCCGGCCCTACAATGGCCGGAAAGTCGGTTTTTGTCAAGAGGTTTCTCGCACACCTGCCCAATATGTGTAACGAACGTTTCGATCGAATTCTCTTTTACTACGGTGAGTGGCAAGAAACATATGGGACTGACTACAGGTCAGGTGGGGGGCAAAGGATCGAGTTTCGAGAGGGTGTGCCACAACCTAACGACTATTCACGCGATAGCAATAAGAAAAAATTAATCGTTCTCGACGATTTGATGCGTGAGTCTTGCACCAGTGTTGTACTAGACCTCTTCACGAAAGGTTGTCATCACAAGAATATAAGTGTAATTTTTATAACGCAAAACATTTTTCACAAAGGTCAGAATCAGCGCGACTTGTCACTCAACTCCAATTACATTGTACTTTTTAAAAATCCGCGAGATCGTGCCCAAATTCAGTATCTGGCGCGACAAGTTTACCCCGAAGACCCGAAATTTTTGCAAGAGGCTTACACCGACGCATGTACACCGCCGTACAGTTACTTGTTGCTAGATATGAAACAGGATACTCTGGATGAATATCGTTTTCGTACCAACATCTTTCCTGACGACCCAACGCAGTACGCGTACGTCCCTAAATATTCGTCAAAGTAAAAATTAATAAAAGTGAGTATGGAAGTGTGCAGCAGTCATTTTCATCGTAGCGATGGCCGGGATAACATCGGCACCAGGTAAAAAGTTCTCAAAGAAACGCGTGGCTGTCTTGAACGCTCTCTGTCACGCTGACAGTCGACAACGTAGAGCACTGCTCCGCACGGCCGATAAAGAATTGGTAAAGTGTATCTGTGAGTGCGCATTGAACGTGCTACAAGGTGTAGTAAAGCTAAAAAATACAGAAAAAATACGTCTAAAGAAACATAGAAGTGTTCTGCGCAAGTTGACAGGCAAGACTGGTAATATTGGCTGGAGAAGCAAGAAACGCACGATACTTCAAAACGGCGGGTCGTTTTTACCTATTCTTCTGGCACCTCTGATAAGTACAGTATTTTCAAAGATTTTGGGTAATTAGAAGATGGAGCGAGCGCGTAAAATGATTCTCGTTCCAGCGAATCCGTCGACTAATGAGTTGGCCTCATCCAGTGTTACCAAATCACCGGTCAAAGATGCTGGTACTGACAACACAGTGCAAACTTCGGGCGACCATTTATCGCGTTTGGACTCGGATATGTTTGAGATTTTAAAGTCAAAAAATTTTTCGGACGAACGTGAAAAGTGTAAAAATTACTTGCAAGTGCTCAGACGTTACTTATTCTTCAAAGAGAACGAACGTTTAGACGACAAAGACAGTGCGCCCGAAATTGACGAAATCCAAGCCACGCTAGCACCACCGTCGGAGGAGGATATTTTGGAGAGTGTTCCTAAAATTTATACCAAACGAGTTCGTATGCTATTGAGACACTGGCGTACATTCGACTCGGAGCGCTTAAAGTGGAATAGCGCGGGAAACGTCATCATCGATGGGAAACTTGTTCCACAGTCAAATATCACAGAACTGCTGAACCACGTTGTAAAAAAAAAGAAAAAAGACGAAGAGGAGGAACCAGCGGGTCGCTTTCAATTTGCGAAATTCATCGGAAGTACCGACACACCGAATAATCTTATCGGTAATGTAGATATATTAAAAATAGCCAAGAGATTGACAGAACCTTCAAAAACAGCTAAACGGCAAATTCAAGAACCAATAGCCTCTCCTCCGTTGACCAGACAGGCAGCCAAAAAGAAGTGGTTAAGGCTAGACATCTGATGTCATACGAAAATCAATATTACGACCCATCGCACGAGGCCGGTTACGCAGGTGCACACAATCTTATACGCGTTAATACACGAGGTAAATCCATCTCAAAGAGAGAGAAGGAACGCATACACGAATGGCTAAGTAATCAAGATGCCTACACACTTCATCGCCCGATACGTAGAAAATTTCCAAGATTACGATACAACGTCACAAACATTGACGATGTTTGGGAAGCCGATTTGTGTCAGTTGTCATCACTCAAAAATGAAAACGATGGTTACAACTATTTATTGGTCACTGTAGATGTACTCAGTAAGTTTGCTTGGGTGGAGCCGTTACGCGACAAGTCGGCGCAGACCGTTGCAACGGCTTTTGAAAAAATTTTTAAGCGCTCCAACGGCCGTCTTCCTGTTTACTTACAAACGGATAAAGGTAAGGAATTCCTGGGCGCTGCTGTACAAAACGTTTTGAAAAACCGTCACATACGTTTTCGAGTAGCAAGAAATCCTGACATCAAAGCAGCTATTGTCGAGCGATTAAATCGCACGATCAAAGAACGCCTTTGGAGATACTTTACGCATAGAAACACACACAGATACATCGACGTGATACAAAAAATTGTCAGTGCTTACAATAACACTGTACACTCGGCCATAGGCATGAAACCAGCTCACGTAGACTTGTACAACGCAGCACAAGCGCGCGCCAATCTGCAAAGACGGCGCATCAAGCAAAGACCAGCGAAAGGCCCTAAATACAAGGTGGGCGATTACGTTCGAATCAGTCGCTCGAAGGGAACCTTCGAGAAAGGATTCGAAAAAAATTACTCCGAAGAGATATTCAAAGTTTGTCGTGTCTCACAGAGGCA
>UXGD01006615.1:0-12220 GCA_900474315.1 Torymus auratus
CGACCTCGATTTACCTTATAACCAAAATGCAGCCATTTCGGTGACTAGTCGATTTCAGACCTATTTTTACTGGACTACACTTCTACCTGGACTTCGCGTGCCCAGACTATTTAGGTTTAAGACTTTTTTATATAATCGACTTCCTTTCTGCCGCACGTCTACGTAACTCCATTTTTGCCTGGACCTCGCGTTTCTTGGGTATTTGGGTTCGAGACCTTTTCTAATGATTGACTCGCGTACTTTCGCAAGTCTGTGTAACTCCAATATGATCAAGAATTTTAAGACAAGTCAATAATACTCTTCATATTGACTGACACGACCAAGACAAGAGAAAACTTTTAAAATTTACAAGACCGAGACAATAATTATAAAAATATTATATACTTTTCATACGCGTACACCCCAGCCTATCACTTTCATATCCATTCCAGAGCCTACAATTACCGACATTCACGGGAATACAAACTTCTCCGCGCGTCATTGCTCCTCACAGTCCTCACACACACAATACGTGTAGTTCGCCGGGACATCCTTCTCGATCTCCCTCTCGTATCCATCACCCGAGAGTGAAAAGGACTGCGAAGCGGCAATCACGGCGTCAACAACAACAACGCTGTCGCCGCCGACGACGACAAGTACCACGTATATACCTTCCTCAAATGACAATGATCGCGTGCGAAAGCCGCGGCGTGACGGGCCATCGATCCACCCACTCATACCGGCCGATAACACAGCGGCCCTAGAATTTTTCCTCTCCCCCACATACATGTACACGTGAGATGGAGAAAAGGAGATAGACGAAGGTATAGCGGCGGCGGTGGTGGGCTGCTCCTTCCGCGGCATCAATCTCGCGATGGCTATCGCGCACTGGCGCGCGAACCTCCTCTCTCTCTCTCTAGCTGCCGCCTACACGCTGGTAATCGATCCCGCGATCGCGTGCCGAGAGTTTGGCACTGCATTAATTACCCCGGCGCGAGTTTGTGTGTGTCTGTATGTGTGTGTATGTGTTCAACAATGGCGCAATAATTAACAATTACGCGGCTTGATAATTATATAGACGGGCCGCGGCGCGACTATACTGCGCGCGCGAGGAGAGAGCGCGGCGGTGGGGCTTTGAGTTATCGCCTGAGCGCGCGGCGCGGTATACAGTGTTTGTCTGTGTATGTGCATATGTGTATTCGGAAGCGACGAATGCGGGTGTAAGTCAGTAGTGGGAGGGAAGGAGGAGCTGGAGGAGATGGAGGAGAGTAATGACGATTAACTTGAGGTTTATTGAAGGATGTAATTGTTTTTTAGGTTGTTGCTGGATTCCAAATATTCAGTGATGATGGCTCACTCCTTCAACGTCCATAATTTTATTCTTTAGGTTATTTACTCTGTGAGTCTTATTGTATATTATATTTTTTTTATTACGAATAAAGAGGCTTGAAAAGGAGTGCGCAGAAAAGGGTTCGAAACATTATCGTCAATTCGGTGAAGAAGTCTTGTTCGTTTTGTTTCTTTGTTTTTTTATCCATTTACATCATTAGGCAATTTGATCGTTAATATCATCATATCTCATGTAATATGATTTACTCAGAATAATATTGATTAAAAGGATACATTATTGTGAAGAGTTGAAGAATAGAATAATTAGGTATTATATGAAATTTATTATTATAGGAATAATAATTTTACGCATGTTCTGGTTCAATATTTAAATATTTAATTTATAATATAGAATATTTAATCAAATTTGAAACAAGTTTGATAAAAATATCTAACTGTTTTTAGTATCAAAGCTAGCAAGATAAACATTTATACGTATAATGTATGCTTTGTTTCAACCTGTTCTGGAGCAATATAAACTGATAAACGTCGTTATGATTAAAAAGAAATGGAGAACGCAGGATTATAATTGTTTGATTAACGAGATAATAAGAACGTATGCTCGCGTATGTAACAATAATTATTGGCGAAATTGGCAGGATCGAAAAACCCAAAGCCACGCGCGCCGTACGTTTTCACGTTAATTGGCAAGGTTATTATTCGTTTTTACCCAGAGAGTTGTGTAACGATTGAATCTCTCTCTCTCTCTCTCTCTCTCTCTCTCTCTCTCTCTCTCTCTCTCTTCCTCTCGTTCTCTCTTGCTGAAACGCGCGCAGTAATTAAAGGCAGATTATGAATGCAAAAGAGCACGCGTCGGAGGCGCGCGAATTTTTCGTCAATGAGAATTTAGCGCAGAGGCGCGGTTATGCGCGCGCATAACCATTGGCGATAAACATTTTGTTAATTGGAGTGATTAATTGGGTCGGTTAATGAATTTTCGGCCGGCGGGCACGCGGACAAGGCTTCGAATGAAAACGAATCGGCATGCCATTGCCGAGTTATTGTGTATGAGGGGACGCGGTGTATGTGTGTGTGTGTGTGATGTGTGTTGCGATTACCGGAACGAATGCTGAATTGTCGAGTTTTATTGCGATTTTGGGAAATTATGAGGCATTATTAAATATTACGAATAATATAGGTATTTTACTCCATGATTATAAATCTTGTCATTTACGAATGTTGATAATGTTTTACGGTCTTTTTTCGTCCAAGAAAATATCAATAAATCAAGTGAACAATTTTTATCGATATTTTTACATTTTGTAAACTTAAAATACAGTTTTTTACGATGCGTACGAATAGTTTATCAAAAGTTTTTTTGAATTATTTTGTGAAAAGTGTTATACTTTTAACATTAAATTCTGTCCTATACACTGAACGCTATAATGAATTACGCGATACTATAAATTTTTCAAGGCTTTCGCTGCTGGCGATTATCTTCGAAACATATCAAACAAATGTGTATTGTGTTATCCAAAAGCAAATCCTTTCTTTATATGACAGTAAGTATCCAAAATTGATTAAAAATCGTGCCACTGACAGAAGAAAACTGATACACCCAACTCGTTATTTCACTATTATTCAAAGAAAAACGCGAATCCTTATCACCATTGCTATCCCACATTTCCCACAAAATTCATCCTCGATCGTCCCTCCAAAAACTCAATCCCCATATCCATCCGTATTATTTTTCAAAACACGTAATCCTCATAGATCACACCCTAACAAAAACTCCTCTCCGAAAACACTCGAGCCCCACACACCGTCCTCCACTCTTCTCACCTATCCCAAAAATACAACTCACTCCACACCCGCTCCCCCCAAAAAAAAGGATCCACCCGCGTATAACACACGTGTACGTCGACAAGCCCACGCACACGCGTGCGAAACAAAATAAACGCGGGCCTTGCAACTGCGTATACTACCAGAAAATACACTCGCGAATAAAGTGGCCCGTGTGTGTGCAAGCCGGCCTGCACCCCCTCTCGATATCGAGCGCGGGCGCGTGCGGTTTACATAAATTTGCATCTCGCCAACGGCGCGCACCGATCGCCACCTGCATTTTTTATGCCCCCGCGAAAAAATCCGCGGTCGCGCGACCACAGAGAGAGAGCGCGCGACACTTCGGTCTCTATTTTCGAATACGCGTGTGCGTGCGTAGGTACGTGTGGAAGGGTGGGAGGGAATTACAGTTTTGTTTGTTGCCGCATCGGCGATTTCAATATGAAGCTCTGCGTGACGACGCGCGCGCCCCGCTGCTTTTAATGAATATCACGTGTCCGAAAAGAGAGAATAGTGTGCGCCTGTGTATTGGGGCGCTAAGGATGCTGGAGTGAATAGTTTTGTGGGTGGCGATTTTTTAATGTGAGAGATGTGTGTATGTGCGTTACGTTAATGGTGAGATTAGTGTGATAGACATTAATCTTATAAGTATGAAGAAAAAATATTACAGACCAAGAAAGGCTCAACAGGAGTTTGGTAAGGTTATCTTGTGTTACAAAGTTGTTCTGATTGAAGTCTAAATGAAGATTCATTTCGATAATTAGAAATTTTTATACTTGATACATTAATATATTAGAATTTTTTTTAAATTTTTTTTTAATGCTTCTCACGACTAGTTTGTGATTTATAAAAATTAAAAAATAATACATACATCTGTTAATTTGGCAAGGGATTTTTTAATAATTCATTTCATGTAAATTAGCAACCAAAGACAGAAATATTGACAATCAATGTAATTCTTCAAACAAGCATATTATAATAATGTAAATCTCGTGTTTACATTACTTTGCTTTCCGCTTATTTTGGAAGTGGAAATATGGTATCGAGATATAGCCGCCCTATATAATCTTCAATGGTCTCCGTATGAATATCGTATCGATGCCAGTGAGAGAGACAGAGACAGCGCCTCGACTGTCGATCCGCCGATAACGTGCAAATGTACTCGGACTTAGCTCTTGAGATCCGAGAATAGACTCGAGTCCTGTAGGCTCGTGTCTGTGTATGTGTGAATGCTATCCCTTCCTTGATAGTCTTGATCTAAGATCCGAGATCGCCGAGTTACGTCAGCGGAATCAAAACTTTGATAATAGAGTTTAATTATCATTTGTAACTTCATTTGTTAGGGTCTCGTTTTATAAGAAATTTTCCGTTTAAAGATATATATCTATTGTTATGTGAGCGACGTAAAGATAAACGACACTTTTACCATTTCATTTAAAGATTATATTAGTGTAGCAAAAAATTGTTTAATTCGTTTTATAGTTTCGAAAAGTTACAAATTTTCTATCCAGGATTATAACATGCAAGTGATTATAACATATACACTGTTCCCATTACTAAAATTCTCTATACTGGCTCATCAAATAACGAAGCTCAAAAAGTACCACACATTACACAACCCCGCTCAGCCGATCTCTCGCACCCTTTTCTCACCCAGCAAAACCTTTGCGTACACTTACACCGTATGCGCACACGTAAAACAAGCGCTGCGACGCGGAACGACATTCCGCGAAACGCGCGCGTACCCAGTAAAAAAAGTGAGAAAACACCGTTCCTCTTTACAAACAGAAAAAAGGCACGCCGCGAAAAACCAAACCCTCAGCCAGGAAGCTCTCTCTCTCTCTAGCTATGCGATCGATCACTACGCCACGCGCGCGCCATTTGAATAATCCGTCAATTAGCGCGCGCGTGCGCGTCTATATACACGCGCGAGCGTATAAAGAAAAGGCGTGTGTGCATGCAGAGAGAAAAAAAAGAACGAGGTGTCGCGCGAGCCCCGGGGAATTTAATTAAACGTCGCGGAAGAGGGTATAAGACGCGGGAGCGATACAGAGAGGAGCAAGCTGCTGCTGCTACTGCTGTGAATGTGTATATGTGTGTGAGTATGCGTATAAGCGCTAATGATTTTCCTGGAAGGGAAATTTGCGCGGAAATTCAGGTTAAGTGGGCGTTTTTTGCGCTTATAATCGAGGGGTCGGGGAAACTGTGCTTGTGCAGACGAAATGAGGATGGTTTTTTATTTGTTAGGTTTGGGAGGTCGAGTGGGAGTTTGGAATGGTAGTTGTAGGTTCGGAGTTTGGTATCTTTTTAGTGGAAAATATTTTTCTCAGTCGAATAAACGACGGTACTTTGTTTCACTGGATTTCATCTCAATAAAATTACTTAATCCATTTCTCGTGACACGATTCCCGATTATGTTATGCATAAACACTCAACACGCTTGCACGTAAAATAAGCGAAACAATTAAAATACTCAATAAAGCAAAAAATATATTTCAAACCCCGCTCCTTTAACTTGATATTCGACTTTGGAGCACATCATCGTCCCCGCTGTTCAATCCGCAACGTTAGCAGTAAATAAATGACCATTCCGCAGCCACAACTCCAAGAAAGTTTTCGGCGTGCGCGGCACGTACCAGAATCGAGCTCTGCACGTGCATGAATAAGCGTTACATACGTTTAGGCTTGTTTGTACGTTCGTATATATATGTACATATACATATACAGGAGGCGCGCACGCGTCCGCTGATGGACTAAAATTGACACTAACGAGAGAATCGAGTCCCTTCCACTCTGTTCTACTAGCACACGCGCACTTGGACCTGGGCATGCATGCATTGGAAAGATTAACGTCCGGGCAGTTAGGAGATTTGCATATTAGGAGAACAAGTATAGAGGTCGTCAATAGAACGATATTATTGGTAAATTATATTGAAGATGGAGTTTTTTTAAATCTCAATATATGGAAAAAACAATCATAAGTATAATTATCAATTACTGCATGCATTAGGTATTTTTATTTTTTTTTTACTAAATCAAATCATCTCTTTTAAAAAGATACTCATCATCTTTTCTGTATGTATACCTTTTTGAGTGATAATAGAGATATTTAAGAGGATATTTAATATCCAATTTCGTTCGCAAACTCTGGACTCTCTATTAAACTATCTATCTAACAGATCAACTTTAAAATCTCGCATTATGGATAAACTCGTATACCTGCCGTTTAATGAAGTTATTATAACCGTGCATTTAACGAAATGGATAGAGCAATAAACGTTAGCAAGTAGAAATGGAACGAAAAAAAAGCTCTGGCACTTTAACGTATGCGCGTGCCCGGGGAACAGCTGATCGTATGCACGAGATGTAAAATGACGGAAATGCATTAATAACGGAACAAGTACATGACTGACGGACGGATACAAATCTGACTAACAATCTCGACGTGATATATCTTAGGTAATGCAAATGCTGGCAGTTTGGCATGCATCAATGTGTCAGTTTATCATTGTGGAAAATCGATCGTTACGTCGTAATCAAGGAGGCACACGGAGCCGTCTAATTTTTCAATGTCCATTAGTTTAACGATTCCGTTGTTTCCTTTATTGAGCTGTTGAAGAAAGAAAAAGTAATTAGGGGTTCGAGCGAGATAAGAGAGACGTGTATAATCATTATTCTAATGCTAATAATTTCTTTCAAATTACGTATACGTGCGATAAAGTTTTTATATAAAAAATCTACTTTGGCGTTGGAAACCTTCGCAGACGAAAATTTAACATTATTATATCAACATTGTAATTAAACTAGTCTCAAATTATGATTAATTTCACGCTTCCGTATATATAAACAGCCAATCACAAATAAACTCGCGGCAACGCCGCAGCAATATCAAAATTATTTATTTTTAAAATTAAATTACAAAGTTGACGCTGAAATTGCGCTAATTACTCGGCCGCACACCTAAATTCATCCTATAATACACACAAGCGTCATACTTCACACCTCGCGCGTCATGAAACTGACAAATGATTTCCCCAATTTTCCCCGCTCTCTCTCTCTCTCGGCTCTCTCATAATTGAATCGCGCTCCATCTAAAAACGGAATTAAACTTTGCCTCTGCGTCCCCGAGCTCCACGGGAAGAGTCGCCGTTTCTTCCTCCAACAGCGCTGCCGGCGCCTTCCTTCTCTCTTCCCCCGAAATAAACCCGTTGTATATACGTATACACACACAATCAGAAAACACATAGCTTTTTGTCGCGACCTAATTGCCAGCGTGCGGCAGCGCCTGGCGCATAAACAAAACCGGAGCCTGCGAGACCTGCTATTCAGACCCTCTCTCTCTCATTTACTTCGCATCCATCTTCGCGCTGCCGTCGTCTTCTTTTGCAAGCGGGTGAGAGAGTGTCGTTGTCATCCGCAGCCCGTTTCCGGCGGCGCTAAATTTGCACGCCTTTTTTGACAGACGGTTGTGTGTTGATGTGCGCTATGCCGAGTAAATTGTTTGCGGTTCTTCTTGATGATCTCTTCGGGAATTTTATAAGGCAGATCTGGGTAATTTCGAGATGAAGATTAATGCGCTTTTTGAGATTTAAGAAATAACAAAAATACAAGAATATTGTTAACATAATATGTAATTTAAGGTAGACTTCAACATTTATAAAATTTGTTATTTCGAACTAAACCTTTATGAAAAATTCAATAATGCTTTATAGATGTTTTCGAGAAAGATACGGTTACTAATCCTTAAATACCGAAATTAGTGATACACGTATAGTTTTAATTACTATCTCTTCTATAATTTCAAAAATTGACAAAATCGCTGAAATTCCATTCGGATAAAAATTAAAAATTAATTCTTGTCTACCTTATCCCACCCTCGCCTTTAAAAATCTCTCCCTCTCGCTCTTCCCCCCTTCACGCGATATCACCTCGTAGCCCGCACAAAAATCCATTCAAATTTCTCGTTACACAAATTTCCGCTTCGCCACTCTCTCCCTCCCGTTCTCGCGCCATTGAAAAGCCCGGCTGCAGTGCGCGCTGCTCTGCTGCTGCCGCTTCGCGCGCCAGCGATTCTTCTAAATCCCCCGTTGCATCGATCGTATATATAGGTACGCGCGCGCGCCGTAGGTGACATCGACATTAAAGCTTAAGGGCCGCCGCGTCGATATAAATCACGCCTAACGCGCCGGGATACACGACTGCGCGCATGCGTGTACGAGGGGGAAAGAGAGTTTCCTACTTCGTTTCGCGCTTTGATTCCGCGGTCTTTTTGTCGATTATACTTACCGCGGGATCAGCGCTGTGGATGCGCTGAGATTGTTGGAGACGCTGGGGCACGGAGTTGTACAGATTGGCGGGTTGTAAGTAGAAGCTGCGGGAGACCGTGAGTGTTGCTGCGTTTAATTATGCAATGAGTAATGATAAAGATTCTTTTTTTTTATGTTTTTAGATGTACATTTTTATGGTAACTTATTGACCATTTAAATCTCAGAAACGGTAACGAAATAGTATAACGAAAGTTTTAAAAAATTTAACAAGTATATTTATAACATTTTTAAAGCCTAATCGTTCGTTTGATTGTTCTTATTTGCTAAAATTAAGAGTGGTTGCACGATTTTAGATTATTATTTTAGAAACATCACTATAGATAATAATTTTTTTTCCATCATAATTAATCTTGACCTTACTTAGAAAATCTATCGTTGACAGAGAATGTTTGGTTTTCATATGAAAACTTACTGGATGACTGGAAGTATTTATTGTGAGCGATCAATAGTTTCTACTCTCGATTCTACATTCAAATCCAAACTGCTAGCCGACCTCACGCACCCCAACCAAGCACTTAAAACCCCACCAATCTGAAAAACTCTCTCTCTCTCTCTCTCTCTCTCTCTCTTTCCTCGCAGAATCGCGCATCAGCAGCAACCGCCATAAACCCATGCAGCAACCTATAACCGTCCAATCACTACTACACTACCGGCACCGCTGCTACTGCCACTGCCGCAACAAGTGCCTCGCTAAAAGACATCCCAGCGCAGCACTACCGCAGTAGCAACAGAGAGCGAAACAGCATACCCAGAGAGAGAGAGAAAGAACGCGAGATATCGAGGCTCGCAGTTCTCCTTCGTTCCCGTTCCGGGAATCCGGATGCGTGCACGCGCGAATTCTTACGGCGAAGATTTATAGGTGTAGGTATATGCCCGCGTGCACTCTCTCTCTCTCTCTCTCTCTCTCTCTCTCTCTCTCTCTCTCGTAGGGTGGACGTATAGCAGTTGCGTGGGAGACGCGCGTGTGGCGATTTATATGATTTAGGTGGTTGGGTGAGAAAGAGGTGGAGTAGAATAAAGCTGGTATTAGCGCGTGCTCGCATAGTTTCGGTGAGTATAAGAAAGAGAGAGAGAGAGAGAGCACTGGGATGTTGCGGAGTTGTTGTATGAGGTGGTTGAAGTACATTTATGTACGAAA
This sequence comes from Torymus auratus, assembly GCA_900474315.1. NCBI lineage: Eukaryota > Metazoa > Arthropoda > Insecta > Hymenoptera > Torymidae > Torymus > Torymus auratus. Next base: position 9,616 of record UXGD01006615.1, read on the forward strand.
TGATAAGGCGAAAGAATAGAATGTAGACACCTATCATTTCGGAAATAATCTTGACTCATCGTATGTTCCCAACAGATCTTTTTGGTGACCGAATTTTGTGGAAATGTCACTTGATAAAAATTCAACGAAAAAACATGATTACAAATAAACCGTTGAATTTGAGGCAATTCGGCATTTCACATTTATATACCGCGAAAGGAAAGTTCTTCGTGATCGGGTTTCGCGGGCCTTATACAAAAAAGGGCCCAGAATTCGCGAGTCTTGGTTCTTCACTCAGCGCAGGGACATACATGTCGAATGATTACGAGGTCTTTCCGATTCGTCACACACATACTTATACCGAAGAGTAAAAGGATGATTTGCGTATCTTTTTATGTTAACGATTGCTTTTTCAGGTCGTAATTCCGCGCGGATGATATTCGGCCGGTCGTAAATGAATTGTGTAGAGGTATTCGGGTCAGTTGGTTGACCATTTTTGTCTTTATAATGAGCTGTAAAAGATTTTACAATTTATTGCTGTCCACTGTGCTTCTTTGTACCGCTGTATAATATACTCCTTGGACAATATTTTAAAAGGTGTACAATGTGGTCTTCCAAATCATTTCAAGTGTCTCGTTCAAGTGTCTGACCTTTGAAAGATATCGTTAACGAGATGTCGAAGTGGTTGCAGATTTCTATATCTAACTTTCATTGTTAGAATTTATTTTTGATTTTTTTTTAAATGATCTACTGTTTCTTATAAATTAATGAATAGTAGATGACTAAAATAATTAAAAAATTAAAATCAACACCAGAATACTAATTGATACGTGATTGCTTATAGGCTCCTTTAATAACAAAATTATATAATTCACTCATAGTTCAACGGTCCATTCATTCCTATATCAGACACATAAAACAACCAACACCACACCGCCCTCTCCCTACATATCACCCACACTCACCATCGTTCACGACTTATCCGATCGTCGATAAGAAAGTTCCGCTCGCTCGGACTGATATCCTGGGCCTCACGTCCCCACCAGTCTCCCACGGACCCAGAACCCCACTCCGGTACATCTTGGCAACGGTTTCCCGCCACGGCCTACAGATCGAGCTACCGGTTCTCCCACCAGCTCTCACTCGCTGCCTTACCGGCATCGACCGGCACAAGCTCTTCGTGTAATAATGCGCAAAAAGCATCTCGTAAAGATGTCTAATTATGCGCTGCTCGAGCGCACGGTGATCAGGCTAAAATTAGCAGCGAGCATAAACGCGCAGGGTTCAATAGCCCCGTTTACACACACATACACGTTCAGCAACAACCGAGTGTAAATATTCATTACGTCAGAGCAAAACCTTCTTATACCGAACCAAAAATACCTACCACTATATCGTCCTCTTTCTCTCTCTGTCTTTCTCCTGCGACCGCGACTATATATACCTACTTTGCATTACGGGCGCACGGCGCATATAACATTGCACTGCACCGCAGCGGCGGCGGCAGTACACTACACAGCACCAGGTGAAAAACCGCGCGAGCGGCGAAGGGTACGTCGCGCGCGTTTAAAGTCTCGAATTACGCGCTGCATGCACCTCGAGAGTAGAAAGAGAGAGAGAGAGAGAAGAGTCTATACCTACACTCGCGCTGCTGTCGCTGCTCTCTCGGTGTGTATATACCTCCGGGGCCTTTCCGCACTTAAAACCGGTTCTTTGCTCCCGCGCGCTGTGCTCCTGCTCCTTCGCTCGTCCTTCTTTTATTTTTCTCGCCGCCGCTCCGAGCTTCTCTCTCATTCGCTATTCATCTCTCTGTCTCGCTCTTTCTCTCTCTTGGCTGGCTCGCTCCTCCTCGCGGCCGGTCTTTATACATGCCGGGGAGAGCGAGAGGTTTTATAGTCCGGCAATGACCACTCGAGAGATAAAGTCCGGAGTTAATGCGCGCGAGTGGGTTGTTTTTGAACCGTAGGGCGAGAGGGAGAGCTCGGACTCTAGATAAACATTTAATTAATCAGAATGTTAGCAACAATGCAAGAGAGTTGGAAAAAGTGTTGAATTATCGGATCTTTTTGCGGGATTTTCGCGTGCGTTTGAAGTTTATTGATAATTAATTAGACCTTTTCTTTTTTTAAAGAAAAAACAGTGTATATTCTCACATTTCCATACTCGCATCCCTTTCTATTATTCTCCACGGTATATTTTATACATTCCGATTTAAAAGCGTAATGCTAACTAGTTTGCAAAAACTCCACTTCATCCAGCACCACGCTGTCAATCTTTCATCCACAGCCCCCCGAGCCTTTGAATTTTAATACACATCGCAATGCCCGTAACTGCGGCTCTATATACACACCCGTCAGCCGTCAATATACAATCGTCATTGTCTCGTTCCGTCATAGACTCTCGCATTACTATTCACAATATCCCCATCATATATACGTCAACTTCTGCACTTTACACCTGTATAACCCCCGCGTATACACTATGAAATGCCTTCGCGACAATAACACGCGCGACATTCTCCAAGCCGCATAAATTCTTTACAATCTAATAATAACCTCAAACTCGATATCCCCGCTCGCAAATCTCCGCACTCGTGTATATATATATATATATATATATATATATA
>UXGD01006616.1:0-12220 GCA_900474315.1 Torymus auratus
CTTATTCTTGAAATCCTTTATTAGCTGCCACTGATAATATGTCAACACAAAAGTACTATGTTAAGATATTAATAATTGCAAATAATCTACCTACCTGGAGCGCAACTAACACACATGCACTTCAAATTCACCACCGAGATTGTTTATAAACTTGCCGAGTCGCTCGTCGAGCTAAGGTATAGAAATATTTGGTACGGTCCAGAATTCAACCTCCAGCACTTAGGCAAGGTGAAGAATCTGCGATTTCTAGTCCTAAAAGATAGGAGTATGGAACGGCTGGAGACCGAGTTCATAGCCGATCTTACTAAATATTGTCGGAAACTTGTCTGTCTCATCTTGGCATTTTTCACAAAGTATGCATATGAGCAAAATGTCGTTGCGCCGCTCTTTGACTTTGTAATAGTAGACGGAAATCATGTGCCTCTTGAAAATCAACGTGATAGGTTGCTCCAAAGGGCAGCCCACCTTGAGTTCTTCGAAATAAACACATGCGAAGAATGTAGACATGGATCTACGCCGATTTTGAGTTCAGGTCACCGACATGGACACCACAAAAGTTGGCTCTCGTAACTCGAGCTTAGTAGTTATAATAATTGCTGCGTAGGCTGCGGGAACGATGATCGTTTGTTAAAGTTTTCAAGTTGATATAATTCAATATGATGCGAAGAAGAGTAAATTACATTTCTTTATTTTTAATTTGACGTCCGCTAGAATTGCGCGCTTTACTTTTTTTTAAATTCTAAACTATTTTATTTTAAAAAGTTTCAAGAATTACCCGAGCTCGACTTTTTCCCCGAAAATCCCGAAATTGTCGAGTATCGATCGACTCCGCCGGCTTCGGGGAAGCTCGCGTTGCAGCTCGGCCGACGGGCCGCACCTTCGGCCTCGAGGGGAGGGGAGCGCGCCGCTCGCAATCACATTTTTAGCTCATCTAGCGATTTTTTTACCGCCGCTTTGCGGTAGCCAATGAGCGCGCGCGACCGCTCGCCCCCGAACGCCGCCGAGGTGTTTTGCTGTGCTCCGAAATTTCGGAGCACACTCGGCCTCCGCGCTCCGCCGGAGACGGACCTTCCCTATTCGCCAGCAGCGACTTATCGCTATGGGCGCCTGGCGAGTCCTATCCCTCGCCCAGTGCGGACGACCGTCCGCACAAAGGCAAAAAGGGGGTGACGCCTCGAGCCTCGCTCGGTGTCACCAGGACGAGCTAGGAACACCTGGCGAGAGCCTCGCCTGACGCGAAACCACCGCGCACCTCTTTTTATTCATACTTTTTTTTATAATTAATTAATATCATATTTTTTTTTTGTTTTGCTCTACCGTTCAAGAATCTAATTATTTTAACTTTAATTCTAGTTGTTAAATTTTATTCCACACCTTTCTCTAAATTCCTAATCCTCATGCTCTCGCCGACTCTGAGTAGACGTCTACACAAGGAACAGATTTCTAATTACAATTCGATTTTTTAACAGATGCAGTGTCCAATAATGAAAAAGCAGTGATTGGTTACATTTACGCAACAATATTTACATGTCTAAAATAGCCATGTTCAATTATAAATGTTTCTTCCTCAAAGTGTATGCTTTGTTTAAATATACTTATTTCTGATAAAGTTTTGAATTTCACTATGCTAGTTAAGTAGTCATATGTCTTTGCTAAATAATGCCGGAAAAATTTTTCCCAAAACGAGAAGAAAAATTTTAATATTTATGAATTTGGGTAGAAAAAGAACAATGAAAAAACATGGAGTGCATTAGGTATAGGAAGAAGATTATAGTAGACAAAAGATTTTATTATATTTTTATTTTATGGCAAAAATGTCCCATAGTGCAAGCCATTTCCATGCTTCTGCGACGTTTCACTCGTCTATTGAAGTTAGTCTGTGAACTTGATGCTCTCATTTCTCTACATTATCCTACGACCTTGGGGAACAAAGTTATCGCTACTATAGTACGTCAGATTAACTATATTTGGCAAATCTTCGCATAAATCTCGTTGTTCATCCAGACGTCTTAGTTTGACTTCAGAATCGAGCTCTTGACTGAAACCACTAAACTTTTTCATAATAAAGAGAATAGTTTCGGTCTTATTACTTATTGACCAAAAAGAAAGTTTTACTCGGTTTATTCAATTTCATTAGTTTTGATTGGTTGTTTTACTTACTTCTGAAATACCTCATTCAAATAATAGACACAGTTAAGTATAACATTTTAACAACCTCTTGGATACGCATGTGATATCTACGCATTTGATTTTTGGCTTCACTGAGTAGCGTTATCTAATCTGCTTCTCTCTTTTTGTGATCTTTTTTTAAGCCTTGTTCTTCTTTACTCATTTTCTTGTTATTCCTTGTTAATCAACGCATACGATAAAATCATTCATTTTCATAGAAAAAGGGCTTTGCAAAATTCTATTTAAATATTTAATACTTAATTACAATCTATGTTTTCAAGAATAATACCTATATAGTATTCAAAATTTAATTAGAAAAAAATTGGTATTCGTAACACGAAAACAATTGTCAATTTATTTGATGATAAATTTTTTTTTTTTACACGATCGAAGCAAAATTTATTAAATAACATCTTAATAAAAATTAAAAGGAAACACTTTTGTTGTATTTCATTCAATTTCCTGAAATTCCTCCTTATACTCCAGGAATAAGTTTCACCAAAAAACACAAACTCTCAATCGCTCAACTACCACGAGGAACTCACACCGCAGCACATCGTCAAGCGCAAGTCGTCCGCCCGTTATACATTTCCACGAAACGATTTTAATCGAGCCGTCGCCGCCGCCACAGGTATTTCGAGGGCCCCCCTCAATTAGCGAACAACTTTCACGCGAACTGCCCGATACTTACACACATACACACTCCCGCGAGCGTAAACACTTACCTGCGTATACTTACTCACGAGTTCGCGCGCACTATATATCGATCAAGAGCGCAATGAGCGAGGAGAAAGAAAATATAAAAATAAAAGATAGCCATCGTCGTTGCCACCGTCGCCGTGTGGCACGTAGGAAGAAGAGGGGAGAGGAGGCAGAAGAGCGTATAATAAAGGGACTACGATCGCTCCATATAATATCGATTGGCGCGCGCACAGGGCAAACGACGCAGCGAAGAAAGCGCGCTCGCCGCGGCGCGGGCTATATCCCCAATTTTAAGTGTTTGTTAATAAAGAAAGAAGGCTGCTGTACCGCAGGCTATGAGAAAATGAGTTGCGTAACGAGCAGATCATGATGATGATAATGAACCGAAGGAAGTAAAGCTGTGGACGCGTGCTGAAGAGCGTTGCAAATTTTCATCGTATGTAGATCGTATATATAAGTAGTGTATGCAGAAGGAGTTGTAATTTTTATAGTTTTTAGCATGCTATATACATTTTATGTGGAATTTTATTTCACCTGCTGTTAAGAAAATCGATATCGATTGTATGAAAGATGATGCTTTTTAATAACTTTCGTCTATATAGCCCCGTCGGTTGTTTGGCTTACCAAACTTTGAACTTTTATGACCGACTAAAATTTATGAATATATTTACGAATGTGTTTGTCAAGCTACTTCTTCATACTTAAGTTTTTCGTGATTTATGTTTACAGATCTTTATTTGCCAAAAGAGAGAGAGAGAGAGAAAGAGAGGAGAAAAATTTAAGGAAAAAATAGAAAGTTATGTGCAACTCAGTCGCAAACCTTGTACTATTTCGTGAAAAAGTAGCACAAGTTTCTTTTCTTCACAATTAGTTCCTTTTCATTACAAGAACAAATGCTCATTTTTATTTAGCATTTTAGGATTTCTATGTGTCATTGATTGCTTTGAAAAATATTGAATACCCTCGTTTAAAATGTTTTATCTGTGTATTTTGAATATTTCAAAATTTTAAATAGATAGAATATTGTGAATTTTATATTCTGAAATTTGAACTGAAAATGAGAATATATTATTAAAGCATGAAGAGCTAGGAAATCGATTTTTCTCTCATATTTAAATCGATTATAAAAAGAATTTCAAAATATATTCTTAAAGTAATATATTTTGTCTACAGTGTACTAAAAACTTTTCCATTCAAAATAAAAAATTAAAGCTTAAATCGCAAATCCATATTGCGAAAATTCTCACATTTTAAAATATTCTGAAAACGTATTAAATTCGTGATCTGAAAAATATCGAATTCTAATAACCCGATAAAAATTACATTTCAACATCGAAATGTAAATTTAAATATGAATTCCGAACGAAATTAGAGCACACACGAAACATTATGAATGCTTTTGGCAATTTAATAAACCGCTTAATGTCATTTGCCGTATATATGCTCTCTGAACGTGATGAATATCAGTTTATAATATAATTAGGACGAGCCATTAAGAGCTCACACTCAACCATCAATGCCATTGGATATGTGACCGATCGTCTATGTCAAATCAATCATACAGATTTAATTAAAAAAAATAATAATAATAACGCGCATTTCCAATTTTTTAATCATTCAAATTATAACAACGACCAATTGAAAGTGGACGAATAAACAAGCGCGCAAATATTTGAATATACCTTATCAAAGAAACTTGGACACGTCGCGTCTGTGTGTATTTAGTCAATAAAACGAGTGAATAGCAGATTGGAATTAGAATCGGCGGCGCGAGGGTCGTTAACCTTTGCCTAGGGCAAAGAAGTGAGGGTGGAACAGTAGAAAAGGGGGGGAGTTGAAATTTTCTCATTCGAGCGCGCGGGGCTACGAATCAGTTTGCGCTCTAGGGGCCGGCTGTAGCTATGGGATAGAGCTAGGTAACAAACGCGCACCCGAGAGGTAGAATCTACCATCTAAACGCGAGAATGATGTTTTCTGCTCGGCCAAATTTGTGTTACACAGCTTGAGTAACGCGGATCGTGGAATCGCCCTCGTATATTTTCCGGCTGGAATTGTATTTTAAAGAGAAGGTTTAAGGCAATTTGAGCATTCTGCTGAGTAGAGATCAATAGCTTTGGATATACTATTTTTCTAAAGGGAGAATGATAATAGCCAATTAAATAAATTTCATGGAAATTTTCATTCAAGTTCTCCTTAGGAAATGAAAAATAATGCTTAAAAGATGTGAAGCGATGGTGCTTACATTTCCATAATTGATTGAAAATACAAAATTATAAACGATATCGAGGTTCAAATTAAAAGCTCTCATGATGAGTTTTAATTACTCAAATGTTCGTTTTGATGATTCCCAGTATCATATACCACTCATCTCACTTGTAAATTGCAAAATTTTCAAATTAATTAAAAAGCATTGCTTTCCAGTTAAATTTGCTTTTAAACACGAGATTTAAAAAAAGCTGTAACTCGATAAGCCATTAAAAAATATATATATAAAAAAGTGAAGATGTAAAAGGTGACCTTTTTATTATCAGCAATTTCGAAATATTAATATTCACCGAGCATACGGTCGTAAGTTCGGTTTTACCGTATTCACCATCATTTTTATTCCTACCTACAAAAGATACAATAACCAATCTACATTGTTTCCAACCGAAATTTCTAAAAATTTACGACACGCTATATACATGCGAAGCCCATCGCATTATTCGATAAAATGTTGGCGCCTTTTCGCGGGCGCAAAGAGTCAGAGAGAGAGAGCGAGCTTATGCAGACGGCGCAAGTACGCGCGCGATTTTAAAAATTGAAATTCACAACGAAAGAGCGAGCGCGGACGGGCAAAAAGAATATTATCTCTATTTACTCGCGCAAAACAGCGCGTGTTCGTTTTCTTATGCGGCGCAAGCTCATGAAATATTCAAGGCTGGAATAATGCGCTCTCGCGCGTAGACCGCGGATCCTTTAAGAATCGGTGAACGGAAAAGAGAAAGAGAAAGGGTGATAGAGAGAGAATTGAATAGCATCTACCTAGTCTAGGCGAAGGGTTATACCGCGCCTCGTTAGATCTCAATAATAAAACACTTTTCGCGCTTCGTCGTTGGATTATATAGAAGCGACGAGTCACCCTCGAATTTCCCGACACATGTGGAAAGTACTGTAATCATTGTTTTCCAAGATTAATCTTACAGGTGAAAAAAGTGAAAGCTTTTTCTAGTAAACTTACAAGCCCTAATCGAATCCAAAAAGCACCACGTACACCCCAGCTTTCACACATCACCTATCCACGTATATATACAACCACGCACAGAGAGCCACGTCCACACATATAAAAGTCTTGGGCAGCAGAGCGCGCGGCGTGCAACGGCATTGTCTGTCTCTCGCTATCTCTCCTGCAATAGCCTCAGCTCCCTCTCTCTCTCTCTCACACTCATAGTTAGTCCGCGCTAGCGGCGCGGGGTCGAGCGCGTGCGCGTTATCGACCTATGCGGCTCTCTTTCTCTGTCTCTCGCGGGAGTCCGAGCTTTCGCTCGCTCGCTCGCACATACAACACACGGGGCCATCATACTAGAGAAAGACCTGCCGCCGCTGGCTGCTCTCACCGCGTATAACTACACTATATAGCCGGGAGACGGTGAGAAAGTAATAACAACAACAACAACGCGTGTGTGTGTGTGCTTGCAAGAATATAAAAAGTCTGGAAAAGAAGAAAGGAATCCGTTCGTTGATACACAGACAGTGCGTCTCGGCCGTATAAATAATAGGATGAGAGTCGTTGTGCGGATTAGGGATGATGGGAGCGGCGGCATCGGCGGCGGAGACGCGCGCCGCGGACATCAGCACCGCGGCGGCGGCAAGGTAAGCTAGAGCGAGAAAGAGCGGCGGCGCTATACACCGAGAGCGAAACATCATCCTCGTCATCCCCCTCTCGCGCGTGTGCGCGCGCGGCGCGCTTTATACGAGAGCGCGGCGCTCTTGTGTATAATACGGCACGCGAGCGCAAGCCGAGTGCCAGTGGAGTATCGCGCGTGGCATCGCGCGCACTTATACATACATATACAGACACATACAGATACTTGGAGAGTTGTCCGCTCGAAAGAGACCGGTGGCCGCGCGTGAGCGAGCTCTTGTATACTTACGTGACTCTGTATCTGCGCCCCCGCGCGCATTATATACGGCGGCGGCTGTTCGAGGCTGCCGTTACTACTGATCTCCTTTCGCTCGCGTGCGGCACGTGCTCGCATCGCGCGGCATCTCATATAATACACTGCACTGCTCCGTTGCTCCGATCAGCTGTGTTGTCGGCCCGTAAACAAGGGGGAAGTAGGCGAGTATAGAAGAAGAATACGTCGAGTAATAAGTATTGCACTGAGTGACAGACTTGCTGTGTGATAAGAAGAAACGAGTGCGGCGCGCTGGTCATCAGCTCTATATATACTCGCGCCGGCTGCTGTACGGCTATAGCTTTATTTAGAGAAGAAAATAAGCGATAAGCCGAGCAAGCCGTCAAAGCAATAGACTCTAGACCCTCGCTATATACACGTGCTTACTGTAAGCTGCCACTGGATTACACGCACGTCGAGACACGAGGGAGCAAAGTACGTATAATAAGGCATAAAAGGGAGACGGAGAAGATCCTACCGCGGGGGTGAGATTGGAGGAGAGGTGTAGAGAGGACGACTATGCTGGAGACGAGCGGATACAACCGGCGGGCCAGCAACATCAGCATAGGCTGGACGATGAAGTAGCCGGGGGGTAGCTGGAATCCACACAGCCGCAGCTGCACGGATTGACCGACAAGATAAGGAGGAGAAGCAAGGTCGCGCGAAGGGCTCGCGGGAGAGGAGCTGGAGGATCGGAAGGATAAGGGAGATAGAAGAGATATGACCAAGTCGATGGAGGGTAATAACGGCTGCATGCGGTCGCCGATTATCAGCGAGCAGAGCGAGCTGCCGATGACCGACAGCCCCGATGTTCCCGCCACCGCAGCGCCGGCGTCGTCGCTACAGGTACGACTGCACTTGTGGCTATTCTACTTAAGCTGTAAGCGCGCGCGCTGGTCGGAGGTTTATGGATAATTATGGGGACGCGCTTGTGATTTGTTGTTCGCTTTTGTAGTGGAATGGGCTTTAGGTAAATGGTTGTAAGCGTAATTTATAAGCGGGAGAAGTTGTGGTTTAAGAAATTCGTTGATGTTGTGGAAAATATTAAAGTTTAGTTACTTAAACATAAAAAAAACGTTAAAAATTAAATTAATATAATTGGGGATATTGGCAATGAGTTGTTTAAGGTTTTAATTGTTTGAAAAACGTAAAAATTTTGTCATTATATAGTGTATATTTCGATATGTTGATAAAGATAACTGTTGAACTTGTTTCTCTAAAATCAGTAGGTAACTCCGATTTTATATTGGTTCATTAGAAAACATGCTTATACGTATTAATATTCACTTTAGGTTTACAATTATAAAGCCTGCTTATTAATTTTAATAAAAAGAGTTGGTCGAAAACTTTTCAACAGATTTGAGAAGGAGGAAAAAACGTGCACTTTACTGCGAGGTAGAAAGTTCCTAGCAACAGAAATTAACATCCTCGAGGCGATTTTAATGCTTCAAGGGACATTTACTCGAACGAAATTTTTCCCTCCTATTTGCATTTTACAAGCTTGAGTGTTTTCTTGTTGCGATTTTTAGAGACAATTTTTACGTTTCCTGATTCTATGAAAAATGCATGAGGCGATTATTCAAATAAGGTTTGTTAGTTTAACAAGTGAAATGTAAAATTTTTAAATGTACATAAATAGTTTTTTTTTCATAATGCAATGAAGTATTATAAAGAAGCACTCCATCAAAATACGGAAAATTTGTTAACAGTCATGCTGAAAAGGCAATTTTTTCGAGAACTTTTTTTTAATAAATCTACGAGAATCTAAAAGTAATGCTTCTTTGATATTCATATTTTAGTTTCCCACTAATCTTGAAATCTTTTTCGCATTATTCATCGCATACGATTAATCACGAAGTATTACTCGAAACTGACTAATTTTTTGCAGTGCTCCATTACTTTTCATATGTCTAGATAGTAATTTAAAATTTGTTTGATAATAATAATAAAATACTAAAATTTTAAACGAAGAAAAAGTAGTACAAATAACATTATCAACGTTTCGATACTCTAAAATAATATCCAGTGAAGCTATCCAATACAACCAGTTGATTTTCAAAGTCAGTAACCGCGTTACACACACACACGCCCACGTATTTTATACGTCCGCTACAAATTCATTCCAATTACTGATTGATGAAACACCATTCATAGGAGGAGAGTGAAAGAGAGAGAGATTCCTCAATAAGCGATATCGGATGTATTATTCAAAAAGCAATAACTTGACGTTTCAATTCGGATATCGGATAATTTCGAGATAAAACCGCTTCGCATTCTTATTATATAAATCCGTCTACGGAAGAATAATTTTTACTCTCTCGATTCAGGGACTTTTTATACTCGCCATATAACAACAAAGCTCGAAAAATGAAATACAGTGTTTATATAATTTAATGTATTAAAAAAAAGGTTGGTGGCTTATATTGCGCACTTTTGCAGCTTAAAATCCATAAAATAAACATAAAATGTTATTGACACGACCATCAAAGATTATTTATCACCACCATTAGCAGAGGCGCGACCTTTTAGTAAAATAATGAAACTTTAATTTCATCAAAACTTTCCGAACGCGCGCGCAAACGCGATTAAAATTCCAATTACAAACTTCTCTCTCTCATGCTATATTACCCTGACCGATCTCTTCTGCCTCACCACAGGTAAACTACGGCCGTAGCGGTTCGACGACGACGAGCGTAGTGCGGCCGAACGGTGGCAGCCGCAGCGGCATCAGCTTCGGCCGACTGACGAGCACGATAACGAGGCGCCGGCGACGCGCCGGTCCCGGTCATCATCAGCATCATCGGCAGCACCAGCTAATCAGCGTCCTCGTTATCGTCCTCGTTATCGTCCTCCTGGCAATGTGCGGCTTCACTCTTCTGTTCACCCTCAACACGTCGCGCGAGTGCGCCCAGGAGACCTGTGAGTATATGTATGAGAGCATGCGACGACGGTTATAATGCGGTTACGTGTGCGCGCACAGGAGGAGGCAATTCGATTTGCCGCCCAGAGCGTAATAAATGGCGTCGCAGGAGGGAGAGCTTTTAGTGTGAGCGCACGCTTTTTGCAAGCGTTGATGGATGCGTTTCGGAGCTATTAAGTCGAGAGAGAGCAGCGATTTTCGTTCGTTCGTTTGAGTGGAGGCGGAGGTCGCGGCTTATTGGCTGCAGGGGTGGTATTAGAGAGGAAGGATATCGGGAGGTATTAATTGAAAGTTCATTATGCACGGTTGATGATTCGATGACTTTGGGGATTCGGTTAGTAAATTAGTGAAGTTTCTTTCAGATTTTAATAGGCTTTTACTAAAAAAGCGAGGTGGATTTAAATTGATAATGGTAATATGTGTTTGCTGACGATTCTTTTATATTTAAGCAGATTTTGAAAAGTTAAGCTAAATTTTATTTTAATCAGTAGTACTATATGTATCTAAAGTTTTATTTTATAGCATTACTAAGAATTTTTGGACAAAAAATAAGTTTTAAATGAATTCAGTAGAAGATGCTTTTTATTTGCTAGTGATTACTAACGATGAAAAATTTTGTGGAAATATTAATAGTATTCAACAAGTTGATGTTACCCGGACAATGACATAGATTCAACATGTAAAATTTTATTTTTAGAAATAGCGTTTTGTTCGGTTTCGTATTTTCTAAATTACAAGTATTTTCCGATAGCTTTAATTTAGGTTTTATAAGTTATACCTTACCATACTGTGGTTTTAATGCAATTTACGATTGTAAGGATACAGCAATTATATACTATAGGTTATTAGAAAATCCGTGTCATATAGAAAAAGGTAAGATTTAGTCAGATATACATCTCTAAATTATATATCTTCAATTTCACTTAATTTTTCAATATTCTATTTTTCTATTCATACATGCAAGATATTAAACACCATACTCCTAGTGTACCATTGTAATAAATAACAAAAACACGTTATATACAATTCACATGATACAACGTTTTCCCTTATATTTCAGAATTACGGTTCGCTTTATAGAGAAAGTGACAGCACCGCAGGTTCATATTTTCACAGCGCGCGAACATAAATTACTTCAAAATCACAACGCGTGAACAAAAGAATTTCATATCCACCTCTATATCCCACCGCGCTATACATTGTTCCACCTATACATATATACCGAATCCGAATTTCCAATACATATTGTAGCATCTGCACCCGCGCTCCGGGCCCGTATATGCACCACAGAAAACAACGCAGATTGAAAATTACCCGCCAAAAATTGAAATCTCAATCAATTCCGCAAATAAATTTAGCCTCGATATAAAGCTATCCCCTTTCCATCTCTCCCTCTTCTCCTACTTCTGCGTGCAACAAGCTCGCGGAGTGGGGAAGGGGGGAGGGGGGGGGCGCAAAATCTCATCAAGGGTGTCAATCGTCCAGATTTTTACCTCTCGTCGTGCTGTTGCTATAGGAGAAAAACGTCGTTCGAAAAGCCATTTCGCGGTGCACGCTGCAAATCCCATCAAAAAATACCTCCGTGTTTTCGTCGTGAGAGATTTTCCCATCTATAGTCTAGACCTGCGCGATATAGCAAGATTAATCTTGATCTTTTATTGTCTTGCCTCAATATTCAAGACAATAATCGATACAATGTTTATATACAAGAATGTAAAGAATCTTGTCTTGTCTTGAAAATAAATTAACATTTTCTGATCGTAATAATTTATCGAAATAATCGTAATATCTCCAACGATATCCCCTCGGACCAGCTTAATTGACAATTTTAACCATCTCCGTAGTGTTGGAGAGATTAATTTATCGCGCGGCAGACGCCACGCCGATAATCATTTCGTAATCAGATTGGAAGAGCGTCAAAATACAATTGTTATTTTAATAGAAATCTAAGAAATGATACTGGACTGCCGCTAGAACATCTTCAATGCAATATGCAGACGCGATCCCGGCCTGATGGTGCAGGAATCAGAATTAACATTATAGACTCAACGAAATATTGATAAATTATATAGAAATCATAACGACACGGTTATGTTAATAACTGAGCAAACTTTTTTCATATTAAGGAGGCTCTTTCACGGCAATACAGTTTGTGCACTCAGCGAGAGTACAAACTATACCATGCGCGTCGTTCTGTCTCTCTCGCTCTCGTGCATATCGGGCATGTGTCGTCTGCTATTTGGGTTCATAATTAAAATATTTCGAAATTTCC